>VDFB02376943.1:0-22006 GCA_007258455.2 Sequoia sempervirens
AACATAAAAACTATGATAGATAGGGGTATTTCTAAATTATGGGTCAAGGGTGTCTCCCTTAATGTTGTTAATTGCTTGCTTGGGAATCAGAATATGAGCTCAACAATCAAGTAGCTTATTGTTGATTCCATCTGATGTTGAGATCTTTTGATGAGACCCTTTTCACTCATACCTATAGGGAAGGTAATTCCCTTGCTGATTTTTTTGCTAACGAGATTGTCAGTCTTAATAATTTCATGGTGTGGAGGAGTAATATTCCCTTCCCTAGAGGGCTAAGCTTTTATTGTGAGATGATAGCTAGATTGGGGTTTGTAATTTGGGGTGATCGAATATCACACGTTTTATGGGTTATGTTTTTCCCATTCTCATGCTTAGTTGTATTCTTGCAAGTGTGGTTCGGCTCTAGTATCTGTCAATGCTAGAAATTGAAATTGGTGGAGATTGGAGCAAGATTGAGTCCCTCTCTTACGATAAGTAGAAAAACAAGCACAAAATTTGGAGGATTATGAGACATGGGCATATCACGCCCTATTTGGAAAGGCTTCATGGTCATGACCCTGAAGCCTCTGTGAAGTTTGTTTGTTGCTGGCACAACAGGTGTTTGAAGGTGAATGGTATTGAGTTTAACATCAATGAATACTTTATTGCATTCATTACTGGATTACTAATGGATGGGCACAAATTCTATAAAGAGAGGAAAAGTAATGAGGATGCTACGGACCAGTTTTTTACGGACAAAGAGAAAGATAAACTGGTGAAGTTTCCCTCATGGGTTATGAACGACTCTCCCTTAAGTGAATCTAGGTTGATGTGGTGGGAGTTTTAATGCAGTATGTTACTCTTGATGGTAGGTTTACTAATATTCTAGGGAATCATTTTACTCTACTAAACCATTTCAAACATGGTTTGCATGTTTCCTTTCCATTTTTTCTTCTTTTTCCTCTAGAGGTTTTGGTTTATGCCCACCTCAAGAATCGTAGGTCCCCTATTCTTCATGAAGGGCTCATTTTTCTCATCATGGAGCATGAAAGAGTACATACCCCAGCCAAATCAGTTAAGGGTAAAGAGAATTCCATTAGTGAAGACTCATTTTATTCTAGTTCAGAGATGAGTGCTAATGGTGATGAAGAGTGGAAGGTGGAAGATAATACCATGGGGGTCTCCTCTTCCCCCATGGCTTCCCCTTCTAAGAAAAGGAAAAAGGGAAATTTGAAGAAGGGACCCACTAAGAAGCTTGTTATGTAGAGATCAAATTTTCATGGGACCTTGTCTAGTGGGGAAGATACTAAGTAGAGTTTAGGTGGGTCTCAACGCCGCCTAACCAAGAAGAATGTTGAACTTCATGGCCAAGGTTTTTTTCCTTCTAGTAAGGATGAGGAGGAGAGTTCATTCAGTTGGGGGACAATGTGGATGAGGGGCTTCCACAGAGGGCCTCCAAAAGACTTGCTAAACTACACAGGCCAAGGTCTAAAGGTGGTGGGAAGGGTAAGAATGTGGTTTTAGAATAGGTAAAGGTCATTGTTGATAATTTCATTGATATTGAGGATTCCCTTGCTTCGCAGACTTCTCCACATGTGGATGTTGATGGGCATTTGGGTAGTGAGGATGCCTTGGGTGAAAGGGATGTGCAGGAGGATGCGGGTGAGAACCTAGACCTTAGAAAGCTGAAGCCTTTGAAAATTAATCCTTTGTCTAAGTATTTTTCTTATCTTGATGATGATAATACTACCATGTATGAGTTGTTTGACATGGCTCCATCTGGTGCTACTTGCACCTTTAAACTTGCTAAATGGGTGTTGTAGGAATTCAACAAGGTCAACATTAAAATCAAGGGCTTGAAGGAGAACATGTCTAACCAACCAAAGGGGTCTTTCTCGGACCTACTCATTAAGAGGTTGGTGGATTTGGAATGCTCATTTTTTATTTCAAATCCCAATGAGGAAGTCGCCTTGGTGTAATGGAGGAAAATATCAAGGAAACGAATGAGGACATCAAAAAGCTCCTAAAAATTAGTCATAGTTCTATAAAGAATAGTGCAGACTCTCTCAAGGTTCTCTTTGGAAAAACTAGTTAGCTTCATGAGGATCAAATGTACTTTGCAAACATGCATGAGAAGGATCAAACTTCCAAGGGGAAGGGGAAGAAGAATGCCAAAGAAGAGGCTAAAGGCCCGAGCACTAGAACAAGGGGGAACCTAAGGAAGACATTTGAAGAAGAAAAACAAGAGTTGATGGATATGGTTAACCTGCACTATAATCAAGAGATTGAGGTGGCCAATACCCTAAATAATATGAAGATATATTTGTGTCTTTGTGTTGTTTTTTTTGTTTCTACGTTTCTCTTGTTAGGTTGCTATTTTTTGGCTGATGGTTGTTGCTTATGCTTTATTGAGTTTTCTCTTTCATAGCAGCATTTTGATGTAATGTGATGTAAAGGGTTTTGGGCCTTTTCAAAACCTATTTTTCCCATATAATAAAAAAAAAAACTAGTTGAAGAATTCATTGCCATAGCATTGTGGGAAAGTCCTAATAAGATGAAATAATTTTCTTAAAAATCAATATATATATATATATATATATATATATATATATACGTGTGTGTGTATACATATATATACATATACATATACATATATACATATACATATACATACATACATACATACATATATATATATATATATAAAGTTATGATAGGCTTGGCATTGTATGTTTTTGGTAAGATATGCAACATTTACATGGTGTTGTACCCTTTACACGAAGAGCCCAAAGGGCCAAAAAGAGACAAGCAGAAAAGTAGAACCAACAGAAGCACCATAGAAGTATCACGAACTAACAACCCACCTTGGCACCAAATCCCAGGGGCAAAGAACACTTAGAACAACCAACAATCCTAAGTCAAAGCCAAAGGAACATCAAAGGCCTTTAGCCAAAAACCTTACACCAAAAACACAGGATCGAGGGCCCAAGAAACCTCTTGGAGCAACTAGGCAACAAACCACCTACAATAGCTGGACTATAACAGACCTCCTACTCAGATTAGGAAAAACTGAGCCTAATGGAAAATAACCCATTCTAGTACCTGAAACAACAAGCCCAAACGATTTTCCTGAAATAACCAAGCCACAAACCACTTGCAACAGACAGACTACTGTAGAACTTCCACTCAGAACTGAGCCTAACAGATTCCCACCAAAGAACTTGCCTGACCCAACTAGGCCACAAACCACCTATAGTAGCCAAACCGCAACAAAAATTTTGCTCATAACTGAGCCTAACATAATCCCAACAAGGAGGACTAAACTGAGAAAAGGCAGCACCAGCTCCCTATCAAAAAACCCAAAACAAACAACTTGTGACAGTAGGACTGCAACAGACTATCTGCATCAATGGCCACAAATCACTTGCAACAGCTAGACAACAACATTCCTTCCACTCAAATAAGACAAAATTGAGCCTAACATATTCTCACCAAAGGGGTAAGAATCACCACTTGCAGCAGAGAAACATTCATCTAGATGCACCAACCAACCAGACACCAACCCCAAAACCACCTCAAAAGGATGGGGTTCCCCTCTATAGGAGAGGAAGAAGTGGGGACCATAACTACCAAAGAAACCTCCCTCTAGAGCAAGCATGCTCCATCTCAATAGGAACTAGCAAAGGGAAGAAACACTTCCCACCAATCCTACAACCTCCATCTCCACCTCAATAGGAGAGGACTCCACCTTGATAGGAGCAATATTCACCTCTATTGAATACAATGTTTATAGAAAAAAGTAGCAAGCCAATAACTCCAATAGAATAGGCAAACACCTCCTCCCAAGGCATCCAGGCGGAAGGAATAGTAGGAAGGAAGAGAACAACTTCCCATCCCACATCATAAATAGTTTAATACACCATATAACCACCAACTCCTTCCACAGATGAAGCACCATCCATCACAAGGGGAAACCAACAACCCAGGAGAACCCCCACAAATAGGAAGCCCACAACCATCCACAACTAAACAAAGCATTTCCAAGCCACACCACAATAGCAAGTACCAGAGAGAGGCAAGCAACACCAACACAAGGAAGAGCCTCCTCTCCCAATCCATCAAAAGCACCATAGCAACCACTTCCATCAACCTAGAAGCCTTCCTGAAGTACAAAACCCACCATAATGAAACAGAGCAAGGTCCCCACAACCACCAAAGGAACAACAAAGCTTTTAGGAGAGTTCCCACAAAGCACCTTAGCAAAAGAAGGTCAACAACCTGCATCTTCACATAACCGAAGAACCAACTCCTCAAAGGAGCAACATAATCGATAGTAACCAATGTAACCCCTACATTAGGAAAAGTAGCCCAATAAAATAACAAACCCCAAACCACCAAGGTCAAGGTAGAAAACAAGTTTGAAGCTCCAACAAAAACAGAGAGATCCAAAGAAAACCCAAAGACCAAACACAAAACCACCACTATGTTTGTGGAATCCAAGGGGACCAACTCCAACACCCATGAGCAATAGAGCAACTCACAAAAAATAGACCAGAGCCAACCCAAAACTACCATCACCATGATTCCAGAGACCAAAAAATAGGGACAAAGGAAACGAGGGGCAAGAACCTTACTTTTGCAAAAAGAGCAACACATATTTCCCCAACAAAGCAGAAATGAAGAAAAAATAAAATCTCACCCATGCCACATCCCCACGAGGGCATGTGAATAGAAGTCCCCAGCCACGCAGCAAGGGCAAGAACATATGGGTCGACCAATAACAGGAAAAGCCAAACCCGACCAAGAGAAGAGTGTGTGAAAAAAGCTTTTCCCACGAACCAATGAACCACAAGGAAGGAGAGCCCAAGCACTAGGCGCTCGACACAATATCCAATTCATCAACAAAGGGCGAAACAACACCCCCAACAAAACAACAATCCCATTAGCCAATAGGGAACCACATAGAAGAATCGACTAGAGGCCACCAGAGCCCACAAAGGCCATCGTCATCATCATCCAGCTCATCATCATTTTCCTCTACAACCTCTAAGGAATTCAAAAATCCAGAGCTGTTACAACTCCCGCTTGAAGCCATTACCAACATGGATTGACATTATATGTTGTGAAAACACATATATTGTGTAAAATATTATTGATAATAGTAAAAAATCATATGTAAAAAATTACATTGATTTTCCTATTTAATTTAAGCAAGTGAAGAAGATGAGAGATTGGTCAAGTTGAATTAATCACTCATAAATGATACATATTTCATAGTTAGAAAGTTGAAATGTTTTTCCCCATAATGTTTTGTCAAGTTTATTCAATAATTTTTGTGTGTAGATAAATGTTACTTTTTTATCAAGCATAAAACACATATTTAAAAAACCATTCTCACTTAAATTGGATTTGGCTTTTGGTGAGTGAACTAAATTAGGGGACAGAAAAGTGGACAAGTCAATTATTTTGATCAAAATTTTATTGTATTACCCATAATTCATAGGCATTATGGCTTAGAAAATCCTAATCCATAATGCTAGTGCATTATATAACATTAGTCATTATATAATGCACTCATGTTATATGAATTATAAATTAAAAAAAAGGTCAAAACATATTTTAGAAAGCCAACAACCATGAATTACTACTACAAAGTCAACAAAATTTTGGTCAAATAAAGAAAGATTGAACGTTTTAGCAGTAGTCTTCATTACATGGGTTGGTGCAAGATAATGGATATATGTTTTAGCCAAATAGTGATGATTCCAAAACATGTGCATGTATAACCCACAAAATAAGTGGTAAATGAAAGTATTTAAAAAAATGTACAATACATATGATGTTGAAGTTTTAAGGATATTTCTTTTGGGGGTGGGGGGCCTAGCTCGATTGGCTAAAGCATCCTATTGCAAGCAAGAGATCATGAGGTCTAGTATCCCCCCAAACCCATGGTACCAGAGGGCGTGTCATGCCAACGCCACCAGTCACGTGAAAAAAGTTTACCAAGTGCATTGTAGTTTATATGGGGATAGTTACCCGACCGATTCCTACAATCTAAAAAAAAAGGTTTTAATGATATTTTTTAATAATTATTTTTAATTAATTTTTAACTAGGATTAAGTTATTTTTTAAAACCCCTCATATACAACCCACATAATTTGACCTAAAATAATTGTAGTTTGAATTTTTTATTATGTAGAGAATGATATCTATATTGGTTAGACATATTTTTTCAAAATAAAAGATTAAATATAGTAATATATGTTATTTCAAGTTTATGAGACTTTTTTCTAAAATTAACTAGTAAATACAAAAATTTGTTCAAAACTAAAAAATTAACATATTTGAAAACTAGGCATTGTCATCTATAATAAGTTTTAATTCTATCAAAAAATTCTAAAAAAAGAAACTAAAGTCATTTTTTACTCTTATTGCTACCATGAAATTAGAATTACAAGTCTAAGACTCAAAGCAGGGTTTCCAAATCTATTCCAAGCCTAAAATAAAATAAAAGGATTTTGAACTAAAATAGATATATCACTTTTTTCTAAAACAAATATCAATTCCTTTCCAAAAAAAAAAAAAAACTTGCAATTTTTCCACTAAAAGTGGAGCTAACTCTTACACTTACCCACATAGAAGAAGAAATTTTGTACGCCTATATGACACATTTATAATAATTTATATTTATGATATTGTATTTTCAAACATAATGTTGGCATCATGGCATTATATGGCATTTTATGAGATTGTGTATACCTTCATGATATTATTAAGATAAATGTGTGTGTGTATTCATAGGTTAAATAGTTTTAGTGGTTTGAATAATACTCAATTTTGAGCTTGATCATGAATGGTTTAACTTTTCATATAATATTTTACATATATTAAAAATAAAAGCAACAAAATTTTATTGATTTATTTATCAATTCTTATGTAAAATATCAATATGTATGAAGGTTATTTAATGTATATGATTATTTTCTTATCTCCCCATCTACCTCTTTATCTATCCCTCTCTCTCTCTCTCTCTATCTCTCTCTCTCTCCCTCTTTCTATCACTATATATTTCTCCCTCCTTTTCACTCTCCTTCCCTCTATCTCTATCTCTCATGCTCTCCCTCTTCCTCGGTATCCTTTTCTACTATCTCTATCTCCTTGTCTTATCTATATCACCCTCTCATTTACTCATGCAAGAAATGACATAGGAGAGATCAAATATTACTTATTTCTACTTATTTTCCTCTTGAACTATTCCCTTGCCTCTATATTAAATTCCTCTACTTTATTTCTCTATGCCTACTCCCCATTGAAATTGCACTAGCTCTTATAACTTGATTTCATTTGTTATTGATGTGAGCTAGCCTTAACCAACTAAAGTTCTATATGTGTGTATTATTTGAATGGATATAGTGTTCTAGAACAAATTCATGTTTCAAATTATTTTTGGAAAGCCTCAACCAAGGTAGTATAATGTAATTATATTTTCTTAATATGTGTATGGTCCCTTAAAAAGAAACTTGATGATTTTTCTAAATACTAAAAACACAAATCTAAGATGAGCTACTTGTCATGCATAATTTTTTTAAGAGAGATTATTACAAAAAAATATGACAATTTAAGTTTAGTAACTTTTCCTCTTGGGTCCCAAATCTTCCCCTCCATTTATGGAATGACCCTCTCTTGGAAGAAGTGGGTGATGCCCTTGGCGATTTTTTGCTGGTGGATGATGAATCCTCTGACATTTTTCATTCCACCTTTGCTCGCATATTGGTTGAAATGGATATTTCAAAAGGATTGCCTGCTGAGATTTTACTTAAATCTCCTAAGGGTTCTTGGGTCCAATCTTTGGATTACGAAGGGATTCCCTTCTGTTGCAGAAGATGTTTTAAAATAGGTCATGCTTGCTCAATGCGGTTTTGAGAAAAAAACAATGACGGCTACATGGTGGAGAGGTGCCTCTCTACAACATTATACGGTAGAGAAGAAAATTGAACAACACAGGAGTTTTTCCGATGTGGTTGCGTCGGAACCACAGGGTCTTGGGGCATCCCCCCCGGACGTCTCAAATGGTGGGGTTGTGAAGCTATACAAATTCATCTTGTTGAAACCCCTAAAGAGCGAGAGATTGGGTCTCAGGCTGCCATTTCGGGTGATAGTGCTCCGACTATCATTTCTGGTGGCTTTTCTGATATGTCTGTGCCCACATGGAAGAATAATGTTGAAATCACTGAGACAGTGGCTGTAGGCATTCATCTTCAGGAAAAAAGTGTGTTGGCTTGGCAGGATAAGGCAACGCAAGTGGAAGAAGGCTGGATTACTGTTATGGGAAAGAAAGCAAAATTCTCTAGGCCTTCTTTCGACATGACTCTTCGCTCCCACAAGAGAAGTTCTAATTGTAAATCTTGATGGGCCTTGGGCTGGTTCTTTTGGCTGGTTGCAGTTGTCTTTTTTGCAACTTTGTTTTTTTGGGTTTGTAAAGGGTTTCAGGTCCCTTCAAAACCTATTTTTCCTTAATCAAAACTTTTCCTCTTAGGTCAAGATTGTTATAGCTTGGAAGGATCATAACACTTTGACAAGAAAAGGATCATCCACTAGTATTCACCCACCCAAAATAATGTGTTTGTACCCTCAATTCAATCCCATGAGGTGCATAATTTAGTTCTTGGAACCCTTACAATAAATACAAATGAGACATTTTGGAAGAACACATTTGTTGTTAGCATAGTCAAATGGATTGGAGTTGAGAGAAACCAAGATAAGTTATTATAGTCGAACCTAACATCCAATTGTATATGTACAAATAAAATATTCATAAGTGACATAGATTCTAAGAAATTTAATATCAAATTTTATCACTTTTACATTCCTATGTTTCTTAAGAGACTTTGTTGGATTACTATAGAGAAAAGGGATCAAGACCCTCTGCCAATGAAAGGAGGTCTCTAATAACATTGACCTACATGATTTGATGTGTTTTTTACCTAATTTTTATCCCATATGATAAAATAATGGTTCTTGGCACCCTTACACTAAATGCAATTGAGGTATTTTACAAGAATGTATTTGTCGTCAACACTAGATCAAACAATTTGGAGTTAAGGGAAATAAAGATAAAGTATTATATTCAAAGCCAAAATTCACCTATATGTGCAAATATAACATTCATAGGCTTCATAGATTTTGATAAATGTTATGTCAAAATTTGTCTCTTTTTTTCTCTTGCGTCTTTTAAGAGACTTTTCTAGATCATTATAATCTAATGATCAAGATTCATCAATAATAAAAAGAGGCCTCCACTAGCATTCACCTACCTATCCTAACATTTTCACACCCTCCATTAAATACAATGAGATATAGAACAAAAATATGGCTCTTGGCACCCTTACACTAAATGCAAATAAAATATTTTGTAACAACGTATTCATTGTCAACATAGTCAAAAGGTATGGAGTTGAGGGAAACAAAGATAGGTTACTATTAAGACCTAACATGTACCTTTATGTGTAAATAAAACATTCCTAGGTGCCACATATTCTAATAAATATTGCATCAAATTTTGGTACTTTTTACACTTAGGTCTCTTAAGATAATTTTCCAAATCATTATAGCCCAAAAGGATGAGAAGCCATCAAATGTCAAAGGAGGTTTCCACTAGAATTATCCCACCTACCCTAACATTTTCATGATATCCATTTGATCACATGAGGTACAAAAATGGCTCTTAGCACCCTTACACTAAACACAAATGAGACATTTTGTAAGATTAATTTTTTTGTCAACATGCTCAAACATATTGGAGTCGAGGGCAACCAAGATATGTCATTATAGTTAAAATGAATGTCTACCTATGGGTACAATAAAAAAAAAGGTGCCATAAATTATAAGAAATGTTGTGTCAAATTTTGGCACATTTTTGCTCTTAGGTCTCTTAAGAGACTTTACTAGATCGCTATAGCCTAAAAGGAATGAAACCATTTGGTAATTAAAAGAGGCCTCCAATAGAATTAACCTACCCAACCTAACATGTTCAAACCCTCAAATTGGTCCCATGAGGTGCATGATAAAAAATATGGCTCTTAGCACCCTTACACTAGACATAAAGGAGAAAATTTATAAAAATGGATCTATAGTTGATATGATCAAATAGATTGGTGTTGAGATAAATTAAGATATATATTATGTTATTTATAGTTTACATCCACCTATAGGTGCAAACATAACATTCCTAGGTCCCATAAATTCCAAGAACCATTGTTTCAAAGTTTAGCACTATTTTTCTCTTAGGTCAATTAAGAGACTTTACAAAATTGTTATAGATCTTAAATGGAGTGGAATATATTAAAATTATAATGAATCCTTCACTGGAATTCAACCACTCACACTATTTTTTTTTTTCCCTCTATTTAGTCCCATGAGGTGCAAAATAAAAATATGTCTCTTGACACCCTCACATTGAACATAAATGAGACATTTTGCAAGAATAAATTCATTGGAAACATACTCAAATGGTTCATAGTTAAGGAAAACTTTAAGACACTCTATTGTATTCAAACCCAGTGTCCACCTATAGGTGAAAACCAAAAAAAATATGTAGCATATATTTTGAAAAATACTAAATCAAACTTTGATAATTCTTTTCTCTTAAGTCTCTTAAGATACTTTTCTAGATCATCATAGCTCAAAAGGATCATAACACACTTGCAATGAAAAGAGACACATTAGCATTCACTCATGTAAGCCAAAATTCTCACACTTTTTTTGGTCCCATGAGGTGCATAAACAAAAATATTTCTCTTAGTACATTTACATTGAACATGAAAGAGTCATTTGCAAGAATACATTCATTGTTGGCATGGTAAAATAGTTTGGAGTTGAGGGAAAAGAATATTGGTTATCATAGTCAAAACTGAAATTCACCTTTAGGTATATAAATAGAATAGTTTAGGTCCCACATATTTCAACAACCCCCATGTTAAATTTTGACATCTTTTTCTCTTAAGTCTCTTAAGAGACTATGTGATCACTATAGCCTACAAGAATTGGAACCATTTGGAAAAAATAATGCCTCCACTAAATTCAACCATCCACTCCAATGTGTTTGCACGATTTATTTGGTTCCATGAGATGTAGAATAAAAAATATGGCTCTTGAAACCCCTACATTGAACACAAACGATCCATTTGTCGAGAATACATTAATTATCAACATGATCAAATAATTTGGAGTAGAGGTAAAATGAGATAGGTTATAATAGTTAGACCCAAAATCCACCTATACATGTTGAATATACAAAAATTACTAAAGCATAATGACAAAAGAAAATGCAAGAAACACATTTTTAACCTTAAATCATCTTCATTCTCCTTGATTAAGATAGAATAGGATGCACCCAAAAGCCTATTGATATTCTCTAATGACTAAGATGAAATGAATATTTCTTATTCAAGTAGCATGATGGTAGAAGTAAGATGTTTAGAAAATAAATGGATAGATAAGGATATGATAATGGAAGATTAGCTAGGCTATACAAAAGAAATAGATAGAAAATGTAACATAATAGTAGCATAAGAAGATATGCTCAAATGGGATGAGAGGCCTCTCATTTGTTGAATTTTCATGAGAGAAATCAGGGGAAAAGATGCATTAGTTAATGGATGGTTAGGATCGAATGAGGATTAGGATTTTGGATTAAATTTGTAGTCATGTGACAATTGTAACATGAGGGATAAGGGCTAGGCTTAGTAATTGATTAGGACAACATTCTTATGCAAATGACTAAGATTTGGAGATGTAATATGAAATGAATGGATGAGATGCAAAGTTAGTTTTAGTTTTGCATCCTCTCACATGTGAGAGGATAAAGATGGAAGGAATACTTGTCACATGATGTAAAGTCTAGATTGTGATCTACGTGAATGGAATCAATGGCTAAGATTAAATGGGCAAGGATTGAGGAATAAAGTGGAGTTAAATATTGTAAGATTTAATGTAATGGGGGTTAATTAGCCTAATCAATTAATTAATTGATTTTTTGAAGGATTTAAGATAAGGATAGGCATAATTAAATAAATGTAAATTTATCTAATTAGAGGTGAGGGATAAGGTAATGGATAAATTAATTAAATAAATAATAAATATTTAATTATTTAATTGGCTAGGACAAGGTAAAATTAAGTGTGGTCAAGGTATGGTCAAATTTCAAGTGTCCACACATATAAATAGAAAATTCCTAGGTTCCATAGATTTTAATAAATGTTGCATCAAGTTTTGGCATTTTTTTTAGGTCTCTTAAGAGACTTTGTTGGATCACTGTAGCCTGAAAATATTGAGACATGTAACAAATAAAATGAGGCCTCCACTAGAATTTTCCCACCCACCTTGATGTTTTGGAACCCTTGGTTCAATTCAGCGAGGTAAAAAAAAAATGAAGGATCTTGGAACCCTTACACTAACTATAAATAAGGCATTTTTTGGAATGCATTCATTGTTTTCATGGTCAAATGGTTTGGAGTTTAAATAAATTGAGATGGTTATTATAGTTAGACTTGATGTACACCTCTACATGCAAATAAAATATTTTAGCTATTCTAAGAAATATTGAATCAAATTTTGGTATTGTTTTTTCTCTCAAGTCTCTTATGAGACTTTATGTAACAAACCCAATTTGGTCCATTTAATTTAAAACACCAATATTTTTTTGAAATCATGCATAATAAATTCATTGCACAATTTCATTTTCATACAATATGCAAAGATACATAATAAATAGTGACACATAATTCTATTAATTTCATTTATCTCATTCAAGTACATAAGAATAAAAGCTAGTACAAAAGTCATGTTTACAACATAATTATCCAAGTTCATAATACATAATATAGTTACAATGTTGTCACCTCTATATGAGATTAATAGTAAATTAGTAATAGCACAACAAACAGAATCAAGAATATTGTCTTTGATAATCCAAGTCTTCAACAATCAACTGCAAGAGGGAGAGCATCACCCAAGTGTTTTTCCTCCACCCATAGATTAGTGGTCCCCCGACACACCTTCCGACTAGAAGTGACCCTACCCTTCACAAGAGTGGTAGATTCAGGGAAAATTCCAATGTCATCAAGCCTTTTGATATCTAGTGCTTTGTACTAATGCATTTAATCTATCAAGCAACTTTTAGATACTCTCTAGCTATGCATGAGAAATATTGTATCAAATTTTGGTATTATTTTTCTCTCAAGTTTCTTATGAGACTTTATGTAACAAACCCAATTTGTTCCATTTAATTTAAAAGGCCAACATTTTTTTGAAATAATGCATTAATAAATTAATTGCACAATTTCCTTTTCATACAATATGAAAAGATACATAGTAAATAGTGACACATAATTACATCAATCCATTATCTCATTCAAGTTAAGAATACAAGCTAGTACAAAAGTCATGTTTACAACTTAATTATCCAAGTTCAGAGTACTCATAGTACACAATATAGTTACAATGTTGTCACCTCTGGACAAGATTAATAGTACATTAGTAATATCATAATAAATAGAATCAAGAATATTGTCTTTGATAATTCAAGTCTTCGGTAATCAACTGCAAGAGGGAGAACATCACCCGAGTGTTTTTCCTCCACCCATAGACCAACGGTCCCCCCACACACTTTCCAACTGGAAGTGGCCCTACCCTTCAGGAGAGTGGTAGATTAGGGGAAAATTCCAAGGTCATAAAGCCTTTTGATAACTAGTGCTTTGTACTAATGGATTTAATATATCAAGCAACTTTTAGATACCCTCTAGCTATGCATGATACATCTAATTAAAATACAATTTTAGACATGGTGAACCTACAATGTAAGCAATAATTTTACATTAATTTTATTATTTTTCCCTCAAAAAAATTGTGTGTATTTATAACTTGAAACTTTAGTGCATGGATATATATTTTTTCCAAGTTTAATAAATATATACTTTAAAATAAATATTAAAATGTGTATGAATTAAAACATAACTATTTCCATTTGATGTCAACTTTCATATTAACAATTTATCTAAAATATAAAAAAATATATACCATCTTGATATAGATTCTTTTTATCGAGCGCATCATATTTTTTCAAATTTTTAATAATTTTCAGTATTTTTTCTAGATATGGTAGTCAACCTAAGATTTTTGTGTTGATAACCTACTTTTAGTAAAATTAAAAATAAAATATAAATAATATTTAAACTATTAATATTTATTTTTGAAAACTACACTACAAAAGGGTATTTTTATATTTTTTTTAAATGTTATTTACATGAGTAAGAGTTGTTGAAACATCAAGTTTTTCAAATCATTTTATTTTTTTGGATAATTTGACCTCAAAGTAGTGCTACATATGCATTTAGCCAACAATTTAGTTGGACAAATTGTGGACATATTTAACTTACCTATAATGAATCTTACTAGATCATATATTTGACCAAATTTTGATTTTTAGTTAGAAATACTGAAATTCACTTGTGTTGATAAGTTGGACGAAAGTGTGACTCAACTTTGTACTTTTACCTATATATATATATATATATAGGTAGTCATAAAGTCATTGCTTTAAAAGTATATTTTTTCTGAAATATTATAAGTATGTATTTATTCATATATGCACATAAAAGGAATTTTGTATCCTTACTAGATATTATTTATGTGCATTTATGATTAAATACTATTCTCGGATATTATACGGTTGAAATTTTAAAAAACCATCAATAACAAATAAACTATTTTATGCTCAGGTTCAAGAATAATATTTATAAACAAAAATTCATTAATAATATCGATGTCAGGATTTAAAACCATTGCTGTAGACCCCTTATAAGATAAATAGCTCTAATACTCACAAATCAAAAGTGAGTTCCAACCTGCCTCGTATAATTCCCAACAGTCTTACAATTTAGAGAAGGTTGAACTCATATATGGTATACAAAAATTTACATAAAATATCAATCAATCTACTGTATCCAAGTTAATCTTCCATGTACACGGAGTTAAAAGAGGTTAAAACGTATATATTAATGACTCTATTTTCATAAGGTTGATAGGGTCACCACTTAATATAGTCTATTTACATAGAGTGGGTAGTATCTATACATAAAATGGATAGTGTCGATACTTACATTTTAATGCCTTTGTATGCACATAATGGATAATGTTGATACTTATATTTTAATGCCTTTGTTTACAAAAGCTCAAGTAAAGTCACAACCGAGAGCTCAAATAAATTCATAGTCGAGAGCTCCAGTACAGTCACAGTCGAGAGCTCAAGTAAACACTACTAAACATTCAATCTTTCCTCCTAGCCAAGATAAAGGAAGATTAAATGGTCCATATATAAATATAAACTATCCCCAAATACTTCTAACGTTCGTCCTACCACATGATTACCTTAGGGTTTTAGTTCACAGGAGTATGAAACACTTAGTCTATAAAGGGTTTCAAGATAGAAAACCAAACATATAAATAAGAATTTGGCCTATATAATCATAACAAGTCTTGTTTATCACAAAGAAAGGAGCCACATATGTAACCTCTAAAAAAATAGAGGGAGTTAAAGAAAGTAAATTTGAAATATCAATAGAGCATTCTATAATGATCTCTACTTTAACATCAAGATTACATTCTTTTTGCATTACCCAAAGCTTATGTTCATTTGTGTACACTTAGTTGAGCCTTACAAATCCATCAACTTGAGAGATAAAAAGTATAAGATACATATCAATCCCTTTCTCTATTCTATTTTATTCTATCGTCCCATTATCTCTATTGTTATCATTTTTCTAATTTTTCCCCACATTTCTCTATCATTTTTTTGTATGTCTCCCCTTTTCCTCTTTCTTCTCCTTCATTTATTTCCACTCTGCTTGTAGTAAATGCCATCTTCTTTCTTCATTCACTTCCCTTCACTCCTACTCCTTTCGAAGTACTCTAGAATTAAAGCTTAGAACCTGGTTATTAATTGTCAATGTCTAAGCTAGCACTCAGATTGTCATCCATTCTTATTAGAAAATCCACTTGCATGGATTTTCATGCATGTTTAAAATATATGTATGTGTGCATATAGATTGTGTACATTTATTTGTCTATCGGTCTATATGTTCATATATATATGTGTATTTATAAATAAACATATACATTTATAAATGGATATATATATGTATATATATATATATATATATATATATATTTATATAAATTTGCATATATGTATTCTTTTATATCATATATCTATGCATATATATGTATATATATTCTTGTATATATATATATATATATATATATATATGAAAACATGAAACCAAAAATAATTGCATTCTTTTACTCATAAATATTAATTATTTGACTTTACTATAGAAATGTCATTATTCAAGAAAAAGCATAACTTTTAAATTCCAATGATGATTATCTAAAGGAGGCGAGGTACATTATAGCAAAAGTGACTTGAAATAAATAGATATTCATATGCAAAAACTTGATCACACAAATCTAGGAATGTAGATTCACAATATTAACAAGGACTTATTTCAAAAAGATTTAGACATGAAGCTATATTTCAATCATAGGAAACTATTTTCAGTGTATAAGTGTGTGATTGTTCTCAATTCCCTGATGACTAAGGATTTTTCTCTTGGATCTACCATCCTCTCTTTGGTGATACTCTCCCTCTCTAATCTGGACCAAACCACCTCATAAAAACAGTGCAGTAGTTAGTCCATTAACATACACGTGTGTGCGTGTACATACATACATACATACATATACATATATATACATACATATATATACATATATACATATATACATATATATATATATATATATATATATATATATATATATATATATATGTAATATATATATAATATATATTATAATATATATATATCTATATCAATATTATGTCAATATCTTCGAAAATATGTAATAATGTAATGTATGTATATAACATATATATATGTACATACATACATATATATGTATGTATGTATTATGTATGTATGATGTATGTATATACATACATACATATATATATATATGTGTATATATATATATGCATATACATAAATATGTATACATATATGTATATATATATATATATATATCTGTGTGTGTGTGTGTATACCCACACACACATATATATATACATTTATGTATACATACATATATGTGTGTATACACACACACACACATATATATATGTATGTATGTGTGTATGTATATATATATACATATATGTGTGTGTGTGTGTGATTATTTCAACTTTTTATTAAAAAATATCTTGTACTTTTAATGAAAGTATTGTAATTTCAAATGAATCAACCACTATCATATTACCAACTAATATTGATTTGTTAAATGTAATGTCTCATTTTTAGCCCTATGCTTTTCAATGGTCATTAGCCTATTTTGGAGGCTCGTGGGCTAGTCAAAGGTAGAATTAGGGTTTCTTATTTTCTTGGAGATAACTTTTTGAGTTTTCAGGAGATGTATGTAGGAGTTTTCCAGTTTGTTTTATGGGTCTTTGTAGGTTTTTAGAGAGCTTCAGGGGGTGTCACATGCATGTTGATCAGTGACCATTTTTTTAATTTCTATTTTCAGTAAGTTACAACATCTACCTGGAATGTCCTTAAACGGTGATTGGAGTCACTATTTTTAGTAGTATGCTATTTATAGTAAGTGTTATTGTTGGCTGTATGGTTTGGAAGTAGTTCAACACTCAGTTACTATTTCTAACAGTGCAAGCTTGGCATAAGCTTCTCCAACTTTCTTGGAGTTAGAAAAGGAAAGTTGATAACTTAAGTCGTATTATATTTATTGTTGCTTTTGGACCCCCTTGACTAGGCATTATGACTTAAGTTGATTTTAAAAGGTGGGCTCCATTTTTGGATGCCCAAGTTGGAGGAAAATAATTCTTAAGTTAATTTATATGCCAAGGTAAAGTGGATGCCAAAATACACAAGCAAATGAGTTTTAATAAATATTATTTTATTACTCCTCTTTTGGGAGTCCCACTTTAGAGGGAATTGAGAATTTGAACTTCTGGGTTTGGAAGTTATTTATACGCCTCTCTTCCTCCTCATTTGGTTATCCAATTGTATCATAACATGAAGTGTTGCTGAAATTATTTCAAACTCTTGCTTCAAGGTTGGTACACCTTCTAGTTCTTCAGTTTTGAGTTTGAAAGACAACTCCTAGTTGAACATCTAGGTGCTTCTTCATTTAGAGGTTGTAATTGAGCTTCAATGGTGATGACTAATTTTAGGTTTTATGATCTTGTGGATTTTGATGTTTTTTTATTTTTTGGTGTTGGTGTGAGTTAGTTTTAGTTTTGGAGTTCTTTCAAGAGTGTTTATATAAGTTTTATGTCAGTTTATCTATGGTTGATTCATGTTATTGCTCACTCTATCCGAAGAAGGCGATATTTTTTTGTGGGTATTGGTTTAACAATTTCCTCATGGTAGGGTGCCCATTCTTGTCAAGTTTTATGATTTTAGATGGAGAATCTAAATTTTAAGAGGTTGCCCTCCTTGGGGACCATACATCTTGGCTGGGAGTGCATTGGGAAGCATGTTAGAGTTTTTGAGGCAGTTTTAGGGTGTTTGGTTGCTAGGACTTGGATGCTTAGCTCTTTGGAATCATTTGCAACAAGTTTGAGATGATTTGGAGGTGTGGTTGGAGAGATATGAGTGTTTGATGGTGTGTGGGATGGTATATCAGGTTTGTTGATCAGAAAATCAAACTGTTGTAACACGTATCAAATCTAGTATTTCATTGCTTTCTCTCATTTCCATGATGCCTAACCATTGTAATATCATAGGGATTGTTATTAAATACTTGGTCTTTCATATAGCTTTTATTCTCACATGATATATTGTAATAATATATCATCTTGTAACGTTGATATAGTAGTATTAATCAGCTCTCCATTTTTATTCATTAGTACTGCATTCCCGTTGAATAATTGGTCGAGTTTGCTTTACTTTTGCTACCCACTGAAAGGTGGAAGTGGCTAGCTATGTCAGTAAATAATTTTCTTTACTTTATTTTCCTATAGCCTATTGAAAAGTGGAAGTGGCTAGCTTTGTCACCAAGTGTTTTCTTTCTCTATTGGTTGGCTTGCTGCTAATTAAATTACTTGTACTTTTAGTAGTGATATTATATTCAAATCCCCTTACACCATATTCTCTCACCTTGCCCATTCCAGGATCTAGGTGATCAAAAAGTGAAGGGTTGCTTTCAGTTTACTTATTATTACATTGAGCTAATGCTAACAAGTGAAATTTTGAGAGAAAATTTGGAAAAAACCAAGGTAGGTATTTCAATGGTATCGAAGCTAAAGTTCCTGCTAGCTTGTTAGAAGATCAGTTAAATTCAGTTTTATCACAATGGATTTTAGTATAGTTGTAGAACAAGAGACGGTATGAGCAAGAGGCTTCCCAATTATTTGAAGAGTATCAAGGAATGATAGATGGGTTTAAAAACATAGTTTCTTTTTACTCTTTCTTGAATTGTGTTGTAATACTGAAACCTAGAAATTGGGTGTGGTCAAGTACATTAGAAGAACAATGAAAGAAGAACCAGAACTTGTCATTGATGAAGGGTCAGAGAAAGATGAAGAAATGCTTGTTTGTGAATTTTTTCCCACAAGTAAGCATGAGGAAGGAAAAAAATCAGTCAACAAGCATTGATGATGGGACGACAAGTCTTAAAAGAAACGAAGAACACACGAAGTTTGAGGAAGATACCACCATGGAAATTTTCAAACCTTCCATGAAGGATCAGTTTCAAGGAGACACATGAGTTCATTGATTATTCCTCTAGGGGAACCTAGTATCACTTCATCACCCTTACCTTGTCTTGGCAAGGAACCAAGTGGTATGTAATGTTCACGCAACCCTAGAGGAAGTTGCAATCAACTACTCAAACATACTAATTTTTTTTTTTAGACCAAATAACATGCAAGATCACTACCCATTGCAATAGCCTCTAAGGTTACGAGACTGAGATTACTTTAAAAACCAAACAAGAAAGATGAATTGAAACCATAGCATTTAATTACTTAATGAATTAAGAAACACATACATTCTATACATGTTAAATTACATCCAAAAATAAGAGATACCACATGATTTCAAATAACAATCATTTAACAATAAGATTAGAAATTTCATTCGGTGGGTAAATCCAATAAGCATGATTCAAATTACATCTTCACCCCAAAACAAATGAGAGTAATTAAGTATAAGTCTCAGGCCCCGAAATGAATAAAGCATGAAATGAAGCCCGGATCCCAGGCTCTCCAGCCTAGAAATCCTCATCCACCACGAACAAAAAGAAACCGGATTAAGGTGCACGTTCCACCCAACCATGTGATACCCAAAGGCTCACCCCTCATTCTAGGAGATAGTAACAAGGATTCCTAGACAAGATCATCAACCTCTAGACACAGGCTAACTCACACTGACACAACCAATCACATGAACCATACAACCATAAGAATAACACAAGTACAACTCTAACATCACTGACATAAGTCACATTACTTCCAAAAATAAAATAGATCAAGTAAAGAAGACCACACACATAAAACCAAATACCAACTTTTGTCGTAGAAAGAGTGTCATCACACAGCTCGACATGGGATATCCTTTGGGGAATCTTCATAGGTTCTGGCCCTCATTATGGGATATCCTAGTGGCCTCAACCGAATCCCAACCCCCATACTCACTCATGTGGAATCAAATACCTCTCGTAAAGACAAGATAGATGACCTTGCCATTCCAGGCCTTCCCACTCATCCCAAGCCTATATGAGCACTTGTGTCTATGGCTGAGGCTAAATTATCTTGATTAATGTGAAATACTACCCAAACTTCTAAGTATATTGTTTTAGTTATCACTTGATTAAACCACCTTCGAAGGTTACCTAGTTTACCTCTTTGGGCTCTGGCGCCTAATAGAAGCCACTCTTCTACTTGACAACACATACAAACCAATCACCAAGGGAATCCCAAGTGCATACTAACAAGATAAAACCACTCCAACTCTAGGAGGAACACATAATGAAAACTCACTCCAAACACTGGAGGCAACAAAACACATAATCCACTCCTTCCAAAGGAGGCACAAACCACATAAACCACTCCTAATCCAAGGAGACACAAACCATCCCCGTTCGTGAAAATCGGGTAAAATAATAGGATACAACTATACACACTACCCAAGGTAATACAAAGGTTGACTAACATATTACGACAACCCACACAATTAAATGAAACCCCATCTGGAAGAATTACATAAACAATTCACTCCATTTGCCCAATAATGACAATGAGAGAAAACACATAACGAAAAGACACTTTTGGCAATTAAATAACCTACTTTAGGATTTCTTAAATCCAAACAACGCAATGACATATTGCATGTAATCAATTAAAATAAGATTTACTAAATCCAAGCAAAGCAATAATACATCGTTTGCAAACATCCAAGGTAAGTAAAATTACATTTGCAACATTAAGTAATTCAAAACCCTAATTGTTTAATTTCATCATAATTTAAATAAGGGCTAATCCAATTACTTTACTTCAAATTTTCTCAATTACAATTAATAATAAGAATCATTTTTTTTGTAAAAATAAAAATCATTTTTCTTAAAGAATCAACCTTTGCATCTATTATAATAAAATAACCAACTTAGGATCATTATATTTAAATATGAATATATGTTAAACATACATATATTTATTTAAATATATAAATATTATTTAATTATTTATTTCAAAAATCAATTTAAATTCTCAATGATTTATGTCAAATCCCATTTTTGCTAATCAAATACACAAAGAAGATATACATATATATATATATATATATATACATTTATATAATATTAAATATTATACAAAATATATATAATATTTATTTATTATTTTATTTTATATAACACTATTTAAATATAAATATATATATTTATATAATATATAATA
>VDFB02376944.1:0-27756 GCA_007258455.2 Sequoia sempervirens
CTTTAAAGCAAGTAACGCTAAAGTTGCCATTTGATAAAATAAAGGAAAACACATGTTATCTTCTTGGTTATGCTAACACCCCCTTAAGTCTAACTAAGGAGATATTCCAAAAGAGAGGAAAGAGGGAAAACCCTATGGGAAGAAAACCCCCCCTCAAAAAATAACTAACTGAGCATGGCAGCTACTATGTTGTAGTATCCTTCACCCCAAGAAGGTCTCGCAAAGAGTGAAACTTTTGCTCAGTGAAACTCTTCGTGAAGATGTTGGCAGAAGTGGCATAGTACTGCAAGTCGATGAATCCATCATGTATCAATTCATGGATGTAGTGCATGTGGATTTCAATGTGTTTGTTTTGTTTCAGTTGTATGGGATCTCTACAAAACTTTAGTGTACTCTGATTGTCGCACAAAATGATAGTCGAATGATGAAAGAGGATACCAAGCTTAGTTAGGAAGTTCTATAGCCAAATTTCTTGAATGGTAACATTGATTGCACCTCTATATTCGACCTCAATTGATGATAAAGCAATGGAAAATTTCTTCTTGCTTGACCAACAAATGGGGCCTAATCCCAAGCTAAGAACATATCCTGAAGTGGACTTGCGATCAATATTATTGCCAACCCAATTGAAATCAGTGTAGCTAATGAAATCCAAAGTACAACCTTCTAAATAATGAATCCCATAGCTGATGGTTCCCTAAACATATCGAAGTGTGCACTTGGGAGATTTCCAATGTAGCTCATGTGGCTCTTGCATGTATCTGGAAACAACCCCCACTACATATGAGAGATTGGGACAAGAGTGAGTGAGATAAAGAAGACTCCCCACAAGTTGACAATATAGTGTGCAATCAACCAGTGGTGTATCTTTGCCATCCTCAAGCTTTACCCTCAATAAGAAAGGTGTGGCTGCTAGCTTGCAGTCAGTCATGTGAAACCAAACTAGAAGATCTCCCACATACTTGGATTGAACAACTTTGAAACCTGATTCCTTTTGGACAATTTTAAGTCCAAGGAAAAAGTGTAGAAGACCCATGTCTGTCATGGAAAACTATTCATGCAAAGTAGATTTAATTGCAACAATAGTTGTAGTTGTGCTACTTGTTATTACTAGAATATCTACATAGAGCACTATGATCAACAAAGAGTTAGATGTTCTCATCATATAAACATTTGGATAAAATTTGCATCACATAAAATGTTGAGACAGTAGATAAGAGTCCATATTAGCATACCATGCTCTAGGTGCCTACTTGAGGCCATAGAGTGACTTCTTGAGTCTACATACTAAGGATGAATTTTGTACATACCCTGGTGGCTGCTCCATGTAAATTTCCTCTTCGAGATCACTGTGAAGAAATGAATTCTTCACATCCATGTGGTGAACCTCCCACCTTCTTGCTACTACAACGAAAAGATTCATTCAAATGGAGTCCATTTTTTCCACTAGAGAAAAAGTCTCATCATAGTTGATGTCGTGAACTTGCTAAAAGCCTTTGGCTGCTAGCCTTGCTTTGTATCTGCTCACATGTCCATCTGCTACTTTCTTTTTCCTATAGACCCACTTACATCTTACAAGATTGTGATCGAAAGGAAGTGGAACCAAGTCCCAAGTTTGGTTCATGATGAGGGGGTTATACTCCTCATCCATGGAAGCTTCCCAAAAAGGATTCCCTATAACTTCTACATAAGTTTAAGGGTCAAATGCTAGAGACACATAGGCATGCAATGAAATGATGGGCTCGGTAGTAGAGAGTGCATGTGGGGCATCATATATCTCCCTTAAGCTCCTTGTTCTTTGGTTTCTCATAGGAGATATTGAATAATCACTAGTAGCCCCATCAAGAATTGGATGTGGATTGGATAGTGCATGCTCATCTTCTTCTGAATTAGATTAAAAAATGTCTAAAATTAGATTTGAATGATTGTATGTATCATCTCTAAAATCCGTAAGAGGAGGAAGCACTGAGGTGGTGGCCTATTTATCTTAAGATGCAAACAAGGGACTTTCTTCAAAATAGACACTCCTCTCAATGAAGAGTGTATCTATTGAAGGATATAGAAATCTATATCCCTTTACACCATCTGGATATCCAACAAAGATGCATTCTTTGATTTGAGGCTCCAAAGCCTTCCTCTTGTTTGTAGGAATGCAGGCCCATGCACGTGATCCAAAAATACAAAAATGTATGACTTTTGGTTGCATGCCACTTGATGCAAGATAGGGTGATATAAGGCTCACACAAACTGATTTCCAAAATTTTTAAAAGGTCACAATCACCTTCTAGGGTATCTTTGATAACCCACTTATTGGCTTGTAGCCATGGAGATACACTTATTCAACTATATCTCCCTCTAATGATCTTTCCACCACTTGATGAACATACTTTCAGGAACCCAATATCCTATTATACAAAATATCAAACACTTGCTTAGGGTTGATTTGGACCAACACACCAAAATTTGGTCTACAAAGCTACTTCTAGGCCTAATTAGGTCTCTTTTCCAAAGGAGGTCTATGTTTTCCTTCTCCCACAACCTAAAAAAATTCACACATAGTTCCAAAAATCACCAAACTAACATTTCCATCATTAGATTTTATAGTTCATCTCTATCTCTTGTTGTCCTTCACAAAAACTAGTCAATTCATTCTTGGCACTCAAACTTGCCAAGCTTAAGCATGTGAAAATTCCTCTCTAACAACATCACCCTGCATCACTACCATTAAAATCCTAAAGGTAATTCCTACTAGGCCCATTCCACCAATCTGCAAAGTTACCCTACAGTGGAATGGCCTTAAAACTCCATTTTTCTTATCAAACCCTAGAAAACCCTAACAACCAAGCAAGCTACAAAAAAAATGTCTTTTCTCCTCTAAATCTTAACAAAAACCTTCCTAAATAGATTCAAAATAAATATTGAATGATTCTCCAACATATTATAGAAGTCTCACATTGATTGCAGACTGTACGAGATCATACAAATTCATAATTCACAAGAAAACACTGTAAAACACCAAAAATAGAGCACTTTTCATATTGAAAGTTCAAAATCTCCACCATCCAACCTACCTTGAATGTTTTAGAGGCCTTATATCATGTTTTTGAAGTCACACCAATAGTTCACAATAGAATTTTGAAGTTGTGACTGTTCACATTCCAACTACCATCCTAATTAGCATAAAAAACGCATTAAGCACTTTACAAAAATGTAACATTCATTGACAACTTTGACACCAAACTCCTAAAACCACCTAATGACCCAAATTACATCATGTATTGGTCACATTGACCTTATTAAAATATGAAATGACTCACACCTAGCCTAGACTCTACAAAAATGTATTGGCAAGCCAAAATTGTAGAGGTGCTCCTGCGCCATTTAGCCAAGGAGGAAGAAATTTCATCCTCGAATGAAATGAGGTCTTTGATAGAGGCACCATGCTACTTGGTGTCTTATTCATTCATCCACTGGGCATCTTCAATGGGAAAACCTTTCCATTTGACCAAATACTCATTATAGACCTTCCTTCTTGTTCTTTTAACCTCCCTTGTATCAACAATGATTTCAAGCTTCATTGGCTAGCTAGGGGGTAAATCCTTCAAGCATTCTTCATCTTCAACATTAGTAGTACCTATAACATCATCACCTACATTCACAACACCATTGAATGGATACAAGTCAACTACATTAAAAATAAGAGATATGACAACTCCCTGTGGCAATTCAATCTCATAGGCATTTTGGCCAAATTTGTGCACTATTCTGCAGGGATCTATCTTCTTCATCATTAACTTTGGGTATTTTCCCTTTGGAAGTCTCTCTTTTCCAAGATTAGAAAGAACTATATCCCCAACTTTTTATTGCACATCCTTCCTTTTCAAATCTTCTTTTTCTTTGTATTTTTGCACACTCTTCTTCAAGTTTTCTTTCACCTGATCATGGATGTATTTCATTGCAATGGAAAAGTCTTCACCTGCTGCACTCTTCTTTTCCATGCCCCTTAGATCCCTAAGCTCATAGATACCTCTAGGATTCATCCCATAGACCACTTCAAAAGGGATCTTTCCTATGCCTCTATTTATTGAGTCATTGTAAGCATACTCTGCTTGAGGGAGAACAACATCCCATGATTCACCATGTTCTTTAGTTAAACATCTCAATAGATTACCAAGTGACCTGTTGAAAACCTCTGTTTGGCCATCCATTTTTGGATAGTATGCTGAATTGAATTACAACTTTGTGCCTAAATTTTTCCACAAGGTCCTCCAAAAATGACCTATAAACTTTGAGTCTTTGTCAAAAACAATGGTTAATGGCAGTCCATGAATCCTAACAACTTCTTTGATAAACAACCCAACAATAAGTGTTGCATCATCAGTTCTTGTACATGTAATGAAATGTGCCATTTTGCTGAATCTATCTACCACTACAAACAAACTATTATTCCCCCTTTGAGTCTTAGGAAGTCCTAAAACAAATTCCATACTAATAGACTCCCATGGACGGTTAGGGACTGGTAAAGGTTGATATAAACCAACATTTGAGCTAGTTCCCTTTCCCCTTTTGCAGATTCCACAACCTTCAACAAATTTATTCACATCAACATCCATCTTAGGCCAGTAATAAAACATTTTGACCTGCTCCAATGTCTTATCAATTCCAAAGTGATCACTCAAACTCCCACTATGTTTCTCCTTCACCAAATTGGCTCTCATGGAGCACTTAGGTACAGACAATTGGGATCTCTTAAACAACCCATTTTGTAAAACATAATCTGCATAATCACTATGAAAACTACCCTAAGACTGATTACAAACTAAAAAAGCTTCCTTGAAGTCATCATCATGTGCATACATACCTTTGATGGAATCAATCCTGATGCTTTGAAGTTGCACCTCCTGCACCAACATTTTTCTTCTACTGAGAGCATCAACAACTTTGTTTGCTTGAGCCTTTTTGTGCTTAATAGAGAAGGTATAGGCTTGCAAGTACTCCATCCATTTCATATGCCTATGACTTAACTTTTCTTGGCTATTCAAACAACTCAGTGCATGTTTGTCAGTGAACACCACAAACTCCTTTGGCAATAAGTAATATATCCATTTTTTGAGAGACTGAACCATAGCATAGAGTTCAAGATCATAAGAAGATAACCTTCTCTTGGAATCATTTAGATTTTCACTGAAAAAGGCCACTGGTTTTCCATCCTGACTCAAAACTGCACCTATTGTTGCTCCACTTGCATCACACTCCACTGCAAAAACCTTGTCAAAATCAGGAAGAGTGAGAATTGGCATTTGTGCCACTCTTGATTTTAGATATTCAAAAATTCTATCAGCATCTGCAATCCAACAAAACTCATTCCTTTTAACCCCTTTAATGGTATCAATCATTGGTGCCACTATATGGCTAAAATTCTTGATAAAATTCCTATAGAAGCTGACTAGTCCATGAAAACTTCTGAATTCTCCCACTAAGGTAGGTGTAGGCTAGTTAATTATGGCCTTAACTTTGTAGGATCTATTCTCAAATTACCCTCTAATATCACAAAACCCATATAGATTAACTTCCCTTTCATAAACTCACATTTGTCTAGGTTGATCATAAGCTTCTCTTCATTGAGCTTATACAAGACTTTGTCAAGATGATCCAAATGATCTCCTTTTGTTTTTCTATACACAAGTATGCCATCTAGATAAACCACCACAAATTTTCCTATGAAGCTCTTCAACACCTCATTCATTAGTCTCATGAAGGTACTAGGAGCGTTTGATAGTCCAAATGGAATCACAAGCCATTCATACAAGCCTTCATTAGTTTTAAAAGTTGTCTTCCACTCATCACCTTCCTTGATTCTTATATGATGATAACCACTCTTTAAATCTATCTTAGAAAAGTACCTAGCACTAGCTAAGCTATCCATTAAGTCCTCCATTCTAGGGATAGGAAATTTGTACCTTATACTAATTTTTTTTATTGCTCTTGAATCAGTGCATAACCTCCAATATCCATCCTTTTTTGGAGCCAATAATGTTGGTACAACACAGGGGCTTAGACTTTCTCTGATCAGGCCTTTTTTTAGCAGCTCTTGAACTTTCTTTTTGATCTCCTCATTCTATTGAGGGGTCATTTTATATCCTGCCTTATTAGGCAAGCTTGCACCCATTATCAAATCAATATGGTGTTTGACCTCTCTAATTGGTGGTAATGCATTAGGCATCTCCTTTGTCTCTATATGCTCATACTTGTCAAGCAAAGTCTACACTTCACTAGGAACCTCTATTTTATCTTCTACTACATCAGAAATGGGCTTTCCCACAATTGCAAAACCAACCTCTTCTTCCTCCAAGTCCTTCAAGAACACCTTATCCTTCACAATCATCACACTAGGACCTTCATGAACTATCCTATCATCTTCTTGCATAGGCTCTAAGGTGATTGACACACCATCCTTCAAAATTTTGTATTCATTCTTGTAACCATCATGTTGAGCTTTCCGGTCATATTGCCAAGGCCTATCGAGGAGTAGGTGGCACACATCCATGGGCACAATGTCACAAAGAATTTTGTCTTGATAAGGTCCAATGGAGAACTCTACCCAAGCCTGCTCATTCACAAGCACCTGCTACCCCTTATTGAGCCATGAAATCTTGTATGGATTAGGGTGAGGTAACCTTTTCATCTTGATTTTCTCTACCATTTCCAAAGATACAATATTATCTGTTGACCTGGAGTCAATGATGAATTTGTATACCTTCCCTTGGGACTTACATGTTATATGGAACAATGCTTTCCTTTAAGGGGGTTCCTTGTTGGTTGGAATTTTAATTAGTTTTCTTCTGATCATAAAATCCTCTCCTACTTCTGCTATGGCACAAAGAGATGGTGAGTACACACTTTCTTCATCCTCTTCCTAAACAAGTTGAGTTCTTCTCTCTACTTGAGAACTTGTACCCTGTTTGTCTGGGAACTTCCAAGCAGGATGTCCATACTGATTGCAATTATAACACCTTCTAGAGAAGGCATTAGAACCCCTTGTCCACCAAATCTGCCCCTACCTCCTGGTCTTCTACCTATGAAATTTCCTCTAGTTTCTCCACTAGATTCTTGGCTTGTGCTTTGTTCACTTGGTCCTCTTTGAGAACCTCTTCCACCAGGGTTACCTCTACCCATGAAACCCTTTCCTCTACCCTTAGATTGCTTCTCCAACCTTCTCTTGATCTTCTCTTTATCCTTTATAGCCATTTGAAAGCACTCCTCTACTATCCTAGGAGTGGTTAGGATGAGTTCATCTTGGATTGCTAATCTCAATCTATTCAAGTATCTAGCCACCTTTTCTTTCTCATTCTCTATATGACCTAACCTTATACTAATTTTGTGAAATTCTGAAGTATAAGCAACCACATACAACTCCTTTTGTTTTAGATTTTACAATCTTCTAAACACTTGTATTTCATAATCAGCAGGAAGGAATTGACCCTTTACCTTTGCCACCATTTTATCCCAAAAATTGATCTTGGACTTTCCTTTCTTTGACCTCTCCTCCTGGATGTAGTTCCACCAAGTTAATGTTGGTTCCTTCAATTTTGTTTTTACAAATTTGACCTTCTTGTCTTCTGGCATCTCTTTGTAGTCAAAGTAATTGTCAAGAGCATCAATCCACTCAATAACCTCTTCTCCATCAATCTTGCCACCATACATTGGAAACTCCATCTTCACCTCTTGAGCCTCACCTTTGGAAGCCTTGAGCACTTGAAGAAAATTTCTCTCTTCAGGATCCAACTCTCCTTATTTTCCTATAGAAGGATTCTCTCCTTGTTCCTCCTCTTCTTCTTTGGGGTGACTATCTTGTGTCGTCCCCTTACCCCTTCTCTCTCTTGTTTCTAGTTCTTCCATTATTTCCAAAATGGCTTCTTGGCTCTCTCTTAGGCCTCTAATCTCCCTAGCAACTACTGATCCACCTTTAGGAGGCATATTAGATGCTCTACCTTCAATCTTCTTTCTTGAATCTCATAACACTTTCTCCAATAGATCTTGAGCCTAAGCTCTGATACCACCTGATGCAAGATAAGGTGATATAAGGCTCACACAAACTGATTCCAAAAGGTTTTTAAGGTCACAATCACCTTCTAGGGTATCTTCCTTTGATAACCCACATATTGGCTTGTAGCCATGGAGACACACTTATTCAACTATATCTTCCTTTGATGATCTTTCCACCACTTGATGAACACACTTTTAGGAACCCAATATGCTATTATACAACATATCAAACCCTTGCTTAGGGTTGATTTGGACCAACACACCAAAATTTAGTTTGCAATGCTACTTCTAGGCCTAATTAGGCCTCTTTTCCAAAGTAGCTCTATGGTTTCCTTCTCCAACAACCTAAAAAATTCACACATAGTTCCAACCAGTCACCAAACTAACATTTCCATCATTGGACTTGACAATTCATCTCTATCTCTTACTGTCCTTCAAAAAAACCAGCCAATTCATTCTTTGCACTCAAACTTGCCAAGCTTAAGCACGTGCAAATTCCTCTCCAACAACATCACCCTACCTCACTACCACTAAAATATTAAAGCTAATTCCTACTAGGCCCATTCCACCAATCTACAAAGTTACCCTACAGTGGAATGGCCTTAAACTCCAATTTTCTTATCAAACCCTAGAAAACCCTAACAACCAAGCAAGCTATAGAAAATTTATCTTTTCTCCTCTAAATCTTAATGAAAACCTTCCTAAATAGATTCAAAAGAAATATTGAATGATTCTCTAATAGATTATAGAAGTCAGTCTCACATTGATTGCATAGACTATACGAGATTGTACAGATTCAGAATTCATAAGAAAACACTATAAAACACCAAAAAGAAAGAACTTTTTGTATTGAAAGTTCAACATCTCCACAAGCCAACCTACCTCAAATGTTTTAGAGGAATTATATCATGTTTTTGAAGTCACACCAACAATTCACAACATAATTTTGAAGTTATGACCATTCACATTCCAATTTCCATCCTAATTAGCATTAAAAATGCATTAACCACTTTACAAAAATGTAACATTCATTGAAAAATTTGACACCAAACTCCTAAAACCACCTAATGACCCAAATTACATCATATCTTGGTCACATTGACCTTATTAAAACATGAAATGACCCACACCTAGCCTAGACTCCACAAAATTGTATTGACAAGCCAAAATTGTAGAGGTGCTCCTGCACCACCAGTCCATGCTTCAAAAGGTGTTCTTCCTATTACAAATTTGTGAGGAGATGTATTATGTATGGGTATGTGCAAGATCATCATGGAAAAAAATGGCCCTTAAGTGGCAAAAAATTCAGAAAAATTAGTCTTAGGCAACTTGACATAAAAATTTGAATAAGTTATCTATATTATTTCAAAAATATGTAAGAATAGAATCTGTAGAAAATTGAATGTAGTTTCTAAGCTACTAGGTTTATTTAAAAATAAATAAAATCTATTTGGTGAAAATTTGAAATTTCAATGCAGTAGTACTTAAGTTTCAGGGAAAAAATAAGAAGTAGGTGTCTGTCTGACCACCCTAACCATAATAAAATGATAATATTTTATATATAAGTAGAGGACTCATGTCTAGATGTGATGCATATTTTTTTGTAATTTTTTCCAAGTAAATAATTAATTATGAATTTTTTATTACAACTTTTAAAAAATATAAAAACTCGTATGTCTGACCACCTTAACTTGGTCAAAACTTCATGAAATTTTATTTTTCTTTTTTTAATCCTATAGTATGTGAAGCATAGAATGTGACGCATGTTTCAGATTCAAAAAATGTGATACCATTTGAAAGTTATAGATGTTTTTCAATCAGCCTATCGATAAGGACTTTAGTCATAATTCTAATAGAAAATAAATAATAATTATTTATTAAATTCAAATTGAAGCATAATTTATATTGATGGAAAGCTGAGAATCTCCTCTAAAAACCCTTTTTGTTTCATCAATTTTGGGTAAAAAAAAAGTCGTCAGCCACATACCCTAAAAATACCCAAAATATTGCCACTTTTTGGCCCATCATGATCCTGCACATACCCGTATGTATGAGGCATAATTGATTGCTTCAGCCCACAATTTGGAGGGAAGTGACCTTGCATGTAACATGCAACTGGCCATCTCTTTCAAAGATCGATTCTTCCTTTCAGCTATCCTGTTTTGCTATGGAGTGTAAGGAACTATGTTCTACAATTGTATTGCTTCATTGAAAAGATGTTTGACATCGTTGTTGACATAATCCCCCCCATTATCTATGTGGAGGATCTTGATCATTTTCCTAGAATGATTCTTTGCATGAGCTTTTAAAATCTTGAGATGCTCAAACACTTCAAACTTGAATTTGAGAAAATACACCCATGTGTATCATGTGTAATCATCAATGAATGTTAGCAAATATTTGGATTAACTGATGGAAGGTTCTAGAAATGGCCCCATAAGATCACTATGAATCTAAAGGAGAAGAGGCTCTCCATGCATGCCCGTTATGAAACTTTTCTTGTGGATGCTTTCCAAGAGCACAACCTTCATATATTCCATTGGAAAATTCTATGGTAGGCAATCCTTTCACCATCTCCTATTTGCCAAGTTGCTCCATGTATCTAAAGTTTAAATGACCAAATATTTCATGCCAAATTGTACTTTCAACATTTTCATGTGTTAGAAGTAAAGTGGAATTTGATATAGCAATAAAGTCATAAAAAGTGTACAAATGAGACTGATGATTTGACTTACTAGAGTCACAAAAAAAGTAACCCTTTTACTTTTCCTAGCTTGTTTGGGCCCTCCTTGTGAGTTTGGCTTAATGTTGCCTTGACTTAGTGTTGCATTGTGGTTAACACATTCACATTAGGTCTCGGGCCCTTGTGAACTAATGAATTTTAATGGTACCTTGCTAAAGTGTTGTAATACACTTTCACACATTTCTAAGGTTTTATCTAATAACTAAACATAATAAACTTATTTTTAATCAAAATATACCTTAATCTTGCCTTATTTGGAGTGTTGTAAAGTATTGTAACACATTTTCACACTTCTCTAGGCTTATCATTAATAATTGGGTTTTCTTATGCTTTAATTGGCCTTATTTTACATCCACAAGACTCATTTATTGCATCTTTTTGAGGATAATCTTGACACCAATCATTAACCAATCATAATTCAGGTGTTTCTATCTTGTGTGGCCCAGATTTAGTGATCTAGTTCTCATTCACCACCTTGGGAAAATGGGTCCCACCTAGATCTTTTGGCCCTGAACTGGTTTTCACACATTTCTAAGCACTTTTGGTTTTCAGTCCTATACATTATGTTTGATGGGACTCATTCATCACCTTGGTTGAATGAGTCCCATGTGGCCCAAAATCAAATTTAATTCAAATTTTTGGTGGGATTTTATTCTCCTAGATCTGATGTCAGCTTATAGTGTTATAATTTTGGGAATTCTTGCATAATTGAGTATAAATTCAAGGTTCTTTCACTCATATTCTCACCTAGCATTCAAGAGAGTTCACAGGAGCATTTAAGGGTAGATTATCGAGCATTTTAGAGCATTTTTCAAGTGTCAATCATCATGTCAAAGATTTCATCCATCATGTTTATTATTGTGCTAACAATTGTGATGTAGGGTTTATGATTCAAGCAAGTGTTTCATTCAAGATCTATCCAATTCAAGTAAGATTCAAGAACCACATGCATTACAGCCATTACAAGCATGTTTGCAACACCTTATTGCTAGGGTTTGGTGAGTCACAACATTGTTATTTTTTCATTCATCATTCTCCATTCTTATTCAATTTCATGTCAAGGATTGATTTCCAAAACGGGGGTTGACCAATGCAAACTCCTATCCACTAACCCAACAAAATTTTTCCCTCTCCTTTTTGTGTGATTTGTAGGTTTAGGTTGCATATTTCATAAGGAGAAAGATTGGAGAAAAGTTTTCAAATCATTCGAAGTTATCAAAGTTGTCATCAAAACTTGGAGAACCTTGGAGAAGACGTACAAGTTGCAAAATGAGATTCAGATCAAGAAACCAATTAGGAAAGACAGAACAAAATCATCTTTTGAAGTTGTAGAAAATACCAAATGGACTGATTTGCCACTTCTAGCAAATAAGTCCCAGCCCCAGTTCTAGTTAGATTTCAAGATTTTATAGATTCAGATACCCTTTTGTCTGAAACCTATTCTTGCACAGTTTCCCAAAATTGGGATGATTCACCCAGCTTGGCGAATGAGTCCCAATCAGTAGTAAAAGCATATTTTCTAGTGATCTAGATCTTACATTCAGCCTTCTCCAAATTCCCAGGTGCACACATTCCATTTTAAAGTTTTTTGTTGCATTTCATTCACCTTTCTAGGTCATTTAGTGTTTGTTTGCATTCAATTAAGGTTTTGCATTTCATTGTCTTTTCCAAGTCTACACTTGGTGGTGAACCCCTCATTAGATCATATTCATCCCCTAGGACAACCCTATTGCAAGGTCTCTTTCTCTTTTGCATTGAGATCTCTAGAGTAACACTTGAGTGGAATAGCTTGGAAATTGGGTGTGATTGCACTTAATCATCAATCAACCACCCATTTTTAGTGGTTCCATTTCGGTGAACCCGCCTTTAGAACTGTTATCACCTGAAATTGCACCCTTGTTGAAACCGATGTTCAACACCTCAGTGTAACATTGGAAGACCTCTAAAGATGTGGGTTTCTTGCAGATAGAGGTCAACCTCTGGAGAAGGTTGGCTTCCTTTGGGTATCACCTAAACTAATGATCTTTGCGGGGTAAAGGGAGAAAAAGTGCATACAAAATGAAACTATACTGAACTATTCCTATGGTGATACACCGAGTTGATAAGAAATCAGGAAATGAAAACAAGATGCAAACACACTAGGGAAACTAGACTGTAGCTGTTTTACTTACTCAACATAACCCCATTAGACTTATGCATTACTCTTGACAGGTTTGATCTACATACATATCTCAAGAAGGAAGGAACAAACTTCACAGCTTTGTGGTATGAATACAGATTTAGGAAAACACTGTTAAAGAAATACATACATAAGCTAACATACAGAAATGAGAGTGGTAAGAGCATTAGTACTTGTTTTCAAGATGAACTCTATTTTGCATTCCAGATTTCAATTGAGTTACAAAAAACATACATTTAGTCGAGAAAGGATTGATAGAAAATCACTAACTCTTCCGAGTGTATAATTAGAACTATTTACAAAAAGGAAAAAAATGCCTTCTATACACTAGTGTGTTGGCCCCTCAGGGCTTACAAAAATATCAGGCTCAGAAAGATCTATCCTTAGATCTTTTGATTGAAATTAATGTTGCAGCCTGTGTGTCCTTGTTGTGTGTGTCGGTGAAGAGAAACTGACTGGAGAAACCCCTTAGATCTTTTGAAGCTACCAAACGTATTTACTTCTGGTCCTTGTGTCCACCTACTAAATCCCCCTGTTGAGCACCTTGAATGCTTTTGAGTCCAAAACAGATACACGTTGATTCACATTCTGTTGGTTCTCTTGGCACTGGTCAAGCTGCCAACGATTCACCCGTAGCTCTCCTTGATTGGCTGCGCATACTACACGTAGACTCCCGGGCGGTCAAAAGCTCATTCAGTCAAAATTGCATCTTGGCGAGACACTGGAAGTGTCTCACCAATGCAATTATGTCCCTCTGCAGCTATCGGCACGATGTGGAAACATCGACGAGAGTTTTTATCGAGCTTCAAACTTCATACCGATGTTGCCTCTGTGGTCGCCAAGATAATTGATTGTCGGTGAGACGACTTACTGAAGGCAAAACATTACCCCGAGAACCCCCTCATCTTTTCGGCAAGAGCTTATGGATATCATTTTGAATGCATTTCACTCCACCGGGCTCTGGATTTCTTTCGGCGAGACATTATCAAGTTCAGAAAACCTCATAGCGAGGCTCATTGTCTTGCCGATGTTCCTCCTTTCGCTGAGACTACATTGTGTCGACAAGACATTACCACAACAGCTAGGAGCTCCGCCGATGTCTTTTATGTTAGGGAGACAACCTTACTTTGGCAAGACCTCTTGCTAAAGTCCTTTTCTCAGCGAGGCCTTTTTGTTATTGGCGAGACTCCCGCCGAAGGCAAACATATCATGGCCCCCCACTCAGTTGGCGAGACTAAATGTCTTCGCCAAGACATTACGGCGAAGGCATTAACCTTGGCCGAGACCACGAGCAAGTCGGGGAGACCTTTCTCTATTCGCTGGGACATCTCTTCGAATGCTTTGTTACGTCGAAAAACTTGTTTTCCAGCAAGCTCCCTTTCCTATCAGCGAGACTTTGACTATTCGCTGGGACCCTTCACCGAGCACCAGAAGTCACCCCGAAGCCCTTGGTTGCCATGAGTCTCCCCAAGCTCACGATTGAATGGCCTATCGGCCAGAGAAATCCATGTGATAAGAGGTCATACCAAACCCTCAATGTTATGGCGATAGGCTCTGCAGCTTCATTTGGCAGGACAAAAACTAGGTCACAGCGACCTATTCAAAATGGAAAGTATCAAGCAACCAGTCGGCCAGACAGTGAAGATTTCATGCTGACCTAGCTCTAATGGAGGCTGAGCGTAGAATTTTGAGGCATGTTTCCAACAGAGCAGGCCTCCCAACTGAATCCCTTGTGAAATATCATCATATGTATAGAGTAACCCTCAATGGAGATGTCCCATCTGGCCCTTATGAACATCTGCAACAGAGATGCCTTGCCTAATTGAGCCTGAGGGTAATAATTAGGTAACAAGAACATCATAATTCTAATTTGGAGTGCATTTTCATCTTAGATTTGGCTTGCATTAAAATTGCATTAGGATTTGCATTGGTTAATTTCAATTCTAGGGTTTCAAATTTTGTATTAGTGAAATCTCATCTAGCTTGCATTTTTGCATCTGATTTCATTGAAAATCATTCAAAATTTGCATTTTCATCTTATACATAGATCAAAAAAAAAAAACCATAAAATTCAATTGAAAAATTCTGCAAAATTTGAAAAAAAGCATCACTGGGATTCATTTTCCACCCTAGGAAAATCAATCCCTCTGCACATACTACACTACATTTTCTGGCATTTATAGTTCAATTTCTGAGTTTTGGTTTGTTGTTATTATCTTTCTATTTTAGTTCATAGTTATTCTATTTCATCTAATTCATTGCATCTAGTTTATAGCAGTTCATTACGTGCATAGCTTAAATTCAAAATTTCATTCTTACATAGTTTAGAATCTGAAATTTGTATCATGGATATGTGCTTTAGCAATCTTTGGATGTCATTAAAGTCCTTAGTGGATGTGTCAAGCAGTGGTTTTGGAAATAACCCTAACAAAATTAAACTCACTCATGCTCACTCAACTCCTAATGCATGTCCTCCTCGTGATGTTGACATCATTAGAGAAGATGATGAAAGCATAAATAAGTTCTTAAATGATTTTTTGAACCACCTTGAAGCTAACACATCCTTTTATCCATCCACTAAATAACCAAATTACCCTATGGTAACACCTCTTGAGATGTTTGGTTACTTACCTCCTGAAAAAAAAGGTTGAACCTAAGTTCCCTACAATAGGTGAACCTAGTTCCTCCAAGCAAGAAAATAATCAACCATTCTATGATAACAAAGTAACAAACACTCCCATCAATCTAAAAGAAACATATGGAAAAGGATTCACAATCTTGAATAAAGAAGGATGTGATACGACAAGTGAACATGAGATCCATCAAATCCTAGAGAAAATACCAATTAATAAAAACATAAAGGGGTTAGGATATCAAGATTCCCCTCACAATACAAGACCTCCTATAGAATACCTAAGGCTTCATAGTGATGGTACGATTATCTTTGATTCTCCTCCTGATATGAATGCCATTTTTCCTAAAGAACAACCAATGATTCATGACAATGACAAGGATGATAGGATCACCTTAGGTCCTCCTCCCCCACGTTTAATTCAAGAAGTCGGTGAATCTAGCAAGTGCAAGAGGCCCTACAAATTACAAAAGCTAAAGATTCCTTGTCTGCCACCTCAAAGTGAAAGGAAACTACAACTTCTTTTGAAAAAAGAGCTAATAACATTACCACCAATGAAAGAAAGGCTAGTGCTATATCCTAAAAATGCAAAAGTTCCACATTATCGATACCATAGAACTCTTGGACACAGTACTAATGAGTGTCATGCATTCAAGTTAGTATTGAAAAAGTTCCACTTCAATGGCAATTATTTCCATCGAGTGATTTCATAACATCTTTCTCCACCCAAGTTGTCATGTAATAGTTGTAGAATATTCTATTCTCACTATTACATGACCTTTTCTATCACCTACCTTGGCTCATTCTTGTCTCACACTCAATTGGGGCAAGAAGTACATAGTCTTGTCCTAGTAATGCATTTGTCATTGTCCCTTAGGTTCATTATCCACCTTCTGCTTATAAAGACTGAGACTGGGAGGCGGATGACTTGCTAGTAGGTTGAATCGCATGTGCCTTACTAGTATTTTGCATTATTTATTTCTTTTTAATTTTCTTTTGTGTGATTGCATGTGTGTAATGTGATCCCCCGTGACATTTTGTTTGATGTTCTCTCTCTCTCTCTGTTTGTGGCATTCCTCTATTTGTGCCTCCACTCTTCTCTATGTTGTAAATCTTTTACTTTTCACTTTTATCTTTTTCATTTGTCTTGTGTTTTTCCTTTTGGGGATGACGCAAGGTATTGATACATTTATGTCTCTTCCATGTTGACCCAAAAGATTTTCTTTTACTTTTTACTTTATTTCTTTTCTTTGTCTTGTGTTTTTCTTTTGGGGATGACGCAAGACATTGAGACATTATGTCTCTTCCATGTTGACCCAAAAGCTTTTCTTTTAATTTTTGCTTTATTTATTTTCTTTGTTTTGTGTTTTCCTTTTGGGAATGACACAAGGCATCGAGAAATTCATGTTTATTCCATGTTGACCCAAGAGGCTTTTCCTTTACTCTTCTTTATTTCAATTTTTCATTTGTCTTGTGTTTTTCCTTTTGGGGATGATGCAAGGTGTTGAGACATTTGTGTTTCTTCCATGTTGACCTAAAAGGTTTTTCTTTGTTTTCATTCTCTTCATGTCATTCTTCTAGTTCTATGTGTATTTGGGGGATGATGACAGTTCCAAGCTCTCTAAAAACATTGTAGCAAAGAACATATAATGACCCCAAATCCATAGATCTCTTGTGAGTTTGGTTTTTTCATTTTGGGGAAACCCCTCTCTTTTTCTTTTTCTCTTACATGATGCAACTTTGCTTGGAAAAATATGACTTGGCATAGGGCTTTCCAAGTTGGTTCTCATGTCTTCTTTGTTTGCATTTTTCATTTTTCTACTTTAAAGTAATTGCTCACAACATGGTGTTTAGCAATTTCTTTAAAGTGGGGGCATAAATTGACATTATTTTTTGCATTTTTCTTTTTCTTGGTTCATGGTGCGGTCCTCTTACTTCATACAATGCGTTTGTCACTTTGTGGATGACATTGGGTGTGATGTCCCTCAAGAGCGTGATCTCTCTTAGCATATTACATTCCTCTTAGTGGCTTGATGCGACACACTGCATCCCCTAAGTTGTGAATTTTATATTCTTTTATTGGTCCTCTCTTGGATACATTAGGCACAATGTTCCCTAAGTCAAGACCTTGCAAAAACTAAGTAAGAATCCTTTGAACATTTCTTATTTTGCATTTCTCGTTATATGGCCACCTTGAATAACACAACTTGCATCTCTGTGGAGCCATCTTGTTTGTTCATGAGCTCAGAGCATACAAATTTTTTCTTGTCTCATGAAGCTCGAAAATCATTTTTGTGTGGTGCCTTATTAAAGTTATCAAGGGGTATATCTTTGGTATGGTTTGAGCAGGAAGCCCGACTGAGGCACAAATTTCCCCATAGCCACTCATGTGTGTGTGAGTACATACCGGCCATGAGTGTATGTTTCTCACCTTTTTGGACTTCTCACCCAATGGACAACCAGGAGTTTCATTGCCTTAGCGCAAGTATGCATTTTTCAGAAAAATAGCCTAGATCTGCTCCACATCGGGATGGACAAGTGATCGAAGCTTGATCTGACTCTCTTTTATCTTTTATCTTTTCTCTTTTTCATCTTTAGCGGTGCGTGCTTGTTCTTTTCTTTTTTCTCTTTATATCATTCTCTTGTGTGTTCTTTTGTGTCTATGTTGGTTTTCCATGGGATCTTGATCCTAGGGGCTTGATCACCCTCTTGATCATTGTCATCTCATCTTACTGGTATTGGTAAACTTGGACCCCTCTTGATGCATTTTTTTCTACTTTAGTGTGAGTTTGAAGAAAGTTCATCCTCTCACTAAAGTGGTGGCTAAATGGAGTCACGGAAAAAGTAACCCTTCTACTTTTCCTGGCTTGTTTTGGCCCTCCTTGTGAGTTTGGCTTAATGTTGCTTTGATTTAGTGTTGCAGTGTGGTTAACACATTCAAATTAGCTTTTGGGCCCTTGTGAACTAATGAATTTTAATGGTACCTTGCTAAAGTGTTAAGAAGTGTTGTAACACACTTTCATACTTTTCTGAGGTTTTATCTAATAACTGAACATAATAAACTTCTTTTTAATAAAAATAAACCTTAATCTTGCCTTATTTGGAGTGTTGTAAAGTATTGGAACACACTTTCACACTTCTTTAGGATTTTCATTAATAATTGGGCTTTATTATGCTTTTATTGGCCTTATTTTACATCCACAAGCCTCATTTATTGCATCTTTTTTAGGATAATCCTGACACCAATCATTAACCAATCATAATTCAGGTGTTTCTATCTTGTATAGCCCAAATTTAGTGATCTAGGACTCATTCACCACCTTGGGTGAATGGGTCCCACCTGGATCTTTTGGCCACGAACTAGTTTTCACACATTTTTAAGCACTTTTGGTTTTCGGTCCCATACATTATGTTTGATAGGAATCATTCGTCACCTTGGGCGAATGAGTCGCGTGTGGCCCAAAATCAAATTTAATTCAAATTTTTGGTGGGATTTTATTCTTCTAGATCTAATGTCGGCTTGTAGTGTTGTAATTTTGGGAATTCTTGCATAATTGAGTATAAATTCAAGGTTCTTTCACTAATATTCTCTCCTAGCATTCAAGAGAGTTCACAAGAGCATTCAAGGGTAGATTATCAAGAATTTTAGAGCATTTTTCAAGTGTCAATCATCATGTCAAATATTTCATCCATCATGTTTGTTATTGTGCTAACAATTGTGATGTCGGGTTTATGATTCAAGCAAGTGTTTCATTCAAATCTATCCAAATCAAGAAAGAGTCAAGAACCACATCCACTGCAACCATTACAAGCATGTTTGCAGCACCTTATTCCTAGGGTTTCATGAGTTGCAACATTGTTATTTTTTCATTCATCATTCTCCATTCTTATTTGATTTCATTTCAAGGATTGAATTCCAAAATAGGGTTTGACCAAGGAAAACCCCTATCCACTAACCCAACAAAATTTTTCCCTCTCCTTTGTGTGTGATTTGTAGGTTTGGGTTGCATATTTCAGAAGGAGAAATATTGGAGAAAAATTGTCAAATCATTCGATGTTGTCAAAGTTGTCATCAAGCCTTGAAGAACCTTGGAGAAGACCTACAGGTTGCAAATTTGAGAATCAGATCTGAAAACCAATCAAGAAGGAAATAACAAACAAAGAATAATGAAATCAACTTTTGAAGTTGCATAAAATAACAACTGGACTAATTTTCCACTTCTTGCGAATGAGTCCCAGTTCTAGTCGGATTTCAAGTTTTGCAGATTTAGATACCCTTTTCTCCAAAACTTGTTCCTGTACAGTTTCCTAGAAACTAGACTGATTCACCTAGCTTGGCGAGTGAGTCCCAGTCAGTAGTAAAATTAGATTTTCCAATGATCCAGATCTCCATTTATCCTTCTCTAAATTTCCAAGTGCACACATTCTATTTTACAGTTTTCTGTTGCATTTCCTTTACCTTTCTAGGTCATTTAGTGTTAGTTTGGGTTCAATTAGGGTTTTGCATATCATTTAGTATTTTATTATCTTTTCCAAGTTTACACTTGGTGGTGAACCCCTCATTAGATCATATTCAGCCCCTAGGATAGCCCTATTGAAAGGTATCTTTCTCTTTTGCATTGAGATCTCTAGAGTTACCCTTGAGTGGAATAGCTTGGAAAGTGGGTGTGATTGCACCTAATCATCAATCAACCACCCAGTTTAAGTGGTTCCACTTACCAACAACAATTTTGGAGTTGTATTGCATGTCAAATATGATCATTGCATCTAGGGTGAATTCAACTCTCCTTCTCGTGCTAGTATGTGTCATTTGATAAACATAAAGAAGATTGATAGAAAGCTTTGGAATGTGTAGGACATTCTCAAAACTTCCTATGCAGAGCTCTACCCTCCCTTTTCTAGTTGCCTCTACTAGAGAGTCATCTCCCATGAGAATAGGAGGACCATCATATGGTATTATGGATGAGAGAACATATTTTGTGCCTGCCATGTGGTGTGAAGCTCCAAAGTCTATATTGTGTTGCCACAATAGTGGTTTACAATTTCTGAGAGATCCTGATTTTTGCTGAAATCACATATTTTTAGAAAATATAATGATTTAAGCATTTAAATGTTCCATTTAAAGGATTCCAATTGAAGAGGGTTTGATCAAACTGGCTTAGACCAAGCCCCCTTGGATAGAACCCCGTTATTTTTAAACCATACCTATAACAGTGTCTCATTTACACCTATCAAAATGCTGATAAAAAACAACTTTTGATTTACCTTTTGGGGGATCAAATGAATTGATTTTGTATACCCTGATATTATGCTATTCTAAATGAGCAAAACAACTAAAACTATGAAAAACAAAATATCAAGGACACCTCAAGATTAGCCAAAAGAGAGTGACAAAACACTAAACAAAGTGGATAGCATAAGACAAATAGTTTTACCTTCCTTTGTTGTTGATACTCCTTTGATTGGCCCTTGCTTAAGAGGGGATGTATGCTCCTTGATGGCTCCCATATTTTACGTTTTTTGTTGTTTAAGTTTTTGCAGAAACGCGTCGCAGAGGGGCGGCTACGCCCACTTTTTCCACAGAGGGGCGGCTACGCCCCACTTTTCCGCAGAGGGGCGGCCACGCCCCATTTTTCACAAAAGGGCGGCCACGCCCCAGGGCGGATACGCCCCATTTTTAACAAAAGGGCGGCCACGCCCCAGGGCGGATACGCCCCATTTTTCACAAAAGGGCGGCCACGCCCCAGGGCGGATACGCCCCATTTTTCACAAAAGGGCGGCCACGCCCCAGGGCGGATATGCCCCATTTTTCACAAAAGGGCGGCCACGCCCCAGGGCAGATACACCTCATTTTTCACAAAAGGGCGGCCATGCCCTAGGGCAGATACGCCCCATTTTCACAGAAGGGCGGCCACGCCCCATTTTTGCTGCAGAAGGGCGGCTACGCCCCTATTTTGCTGCAGAAGGGCGGCTGCGCCCCTGTTTTGCTGCAAAAGGGCGGCTACGCCCCTGTTTTGCTACAGAAAGGCGACTGCGCCCCCCTGGAAGGTAAAATTGGTGTTCTGACTTCATATTCAGTTGTTGTTTTCCTTATTAACGTTGTTCTTGCAGGGATACATGTGTTTTGTACTAACCTTTTGCAGCATATTCTTGTGAAGTTGATGGAGAAAGCGGGATAAAATATCTAACATTTGCTTGCAGGGCTATCCGTTTGCTCCATTTTCTTTAAAATTATCCTTGCTGTTTTCTAAGAACATAGCTTAATTAGGAGGAGTAATATTTGTTGCTTGCTGTTTTGTCTCTTTGTGTTACCCTAAGGGAGTAGTAGCTTGTTTCTGCTTTCCCCTTGCACTTCGTGTGAGCCTGGGGAGTAGTTGGAAGCGGTTATTGCTTTCTTCATAGTGGGACCTGCTTGGGGATTTCATCACCCCAAGGGACGATTCCAACCACGTGTACCGGCGGGGTATACAAAGGGGGGAGAGCGAAAGCTGTACCCCAATCCAGTCACGTCGTAATTGGCGGAGCGTCGAAGCTAGGGTGATACCTAGATAGACGTGAAGAGTTGGTCCGAGCCCTTCAGTATCTCGCTGGGGTTCTCGACTCACGCTTGTGACGGGCTGGTGTTCACGGTTGTGCCTCACGTACCGAGAGTATATCGAGGACTCCCTAGATACCTTGTGCATCCTAGATTAAGACCACTTTGGCCACACCCTTAACACTAATTATAGGGTTGTATTTGTTTGAGTGCTTTCTTGTGAAAAAACCAGTGAATTCCTAACAATTTGGCCTTATCATTATCGTTTTAAAGTCCTTTGCCATAGCCATTTACATCAAACCAAGCCTCTGGTCCACCGCAGAAGTGCAATTGCGCCCCCGTTTTTGCTGTAGAAGTGTAATTACGCCCCTGTTTTTGCTGCAGAAGTGCAATTGCGCCCCTGTTTTTGCTGCAGAAGTGCAATTACGCCCCTATTTTTTGCTGCAGAAGTGCAATTGCGCCCCCGTTTTTGCTATAGAAGTGCAATTACGCCCCTATTTTTGCTGCAGAAGTGCAATTACGCCCCTGTTTTTGCTGCAGAAGTGCAATTACGCCCCTGTTTTGCTGCAGAAGTGCAATTGCGCCCCTGTTTTTGCTGCAGAAGTGCAATTACGCCCCTGTTTTGCTGCAAAGGTGCAATTACGCCCTCCTGAACACTCAAAATTCCCTCCATTTGGATTCACTTAGCCTTTAGACCTTCGTTTCACCATTCTCAACCATTATCTCATCATCCCAAGCATTCATCTCGTCACTTTAAACCTTCACAAGTCCCCATTTATCCCTTTTAAACCTCCATCTCATTATTCCAAACTTTCGTTCAACCATTCAAAATCCCCATACATTCTCCACGATTATCCTTAACTCCCTATTCATTCTAATTTCTTCCTAATCCACCAATCATTTCCCACCATTTGCCTCTCCAAGCACCACCCATAGCCAAACCATCCTAACCTTGTATTACTAAGTGGTTACCTAAATTGACCATAGCGCTTGAACTTGATTATTAGTCTTTAACTTCAAACCCAATCAATTCGCCTCCATCTTGAGGGGAATTCGGTGTTGCAAGTTATCATCCTCGGCCCAATCAATCCATTCCTAGCTTAAGGTGGATTCGGTGTCGTAATCATCCTATTAATCAATCAAAGTTCTAGGGTTACTAAGGGTAATCTCACGTGATCAAGCTTAAGGTCTCTCTCTCAAATCCAATCCAAAACAATCAAATCTAGTCAAATCCAATCAAATCTAATCCGAATCCAATCTAATCCAATCCAAATCCAATCAAATCCAATCCAATCCAAATCCAATCCAATCAAATCCAATCCAATCCAAATCCAATCTAATCCAATCCAATCTAATCCAATCCAATCCAATCCAAATCAAATCAAATCCAATCCAATCAAATCAAATCCAAATCCAATCCAATCAAATCCAATCAAATCCAATCCAATCTAATCAAATCCTAATCCAATCAAATCAAAATCCAATCCAATTGAACTCCAATCCGATCCAATATATTTGATCCAAATCCAAATCCGGTCCGATCACATCCTTATCCATTCATTCATCTACCGAATCTCATCAAAATCAAAATCAATCCCATCACATCATCCAATCATCCTAATCTGAGCTTTAGTCCAATCCTGATCTGAGCTTGACCCAAATCCTGATTTGAGCTTTAGTTTGATCCCATCCAAAATCTTTTCATCCATCCTCTTTATCCCTTCACCATCATGAATCCTTATCCTCCATCAATAGTGGTCAAGGGAAACCCTAATTACATTGACAACGATAATGAAAGTCTTGTTGATCAAGAGGAACATGACATAGACCCCCTTGACACTATCATTGCTAGTAAGCTTTCTCCACCCACTTTCCAAAATCCAATCACCCCCTCGAGTTATCCCGTTATGTCTTCGTCCATGCCTAATCATGTTGCTTCTTCTACCTTTGACAAGGGATATCCGTCATGTCCATCATACCCTTCATCTACAACATCCTTCTATCCAACACCCACATCCTCTTATCCTAGTCTACCATCTCAATACCCCTATCCTAATCCCCCATCCACATATCCTCACTACCCTAATCTTCCATGCCAATCTACTCACTCTAATCATACATTCGTACCTTCCTATCTTCATCCTACATCCACGCCCTTTTACCTTAATCCTACATCCACATATCCTCATCCTAATCCACCATCCCAATACCCTTATTATAATTCATCCCCCACATCCTCTTGTCCCACTACACCACCTATATCCTCTTGTCCTAATCCACAATCCATGTCCCCCTATCTTAATTCACCACTCCAATATCCTTACCTTAACTCTCCATCCAATCCTAGTCCTCCATCCAATACTAGTCCTCCATCTACTCCTAGTCCTCCATCCAATCCCATTCATCCATCTACTCCTAGTCCTCCATCCAATCCTAATCCCCCATCTACTCATAGTCCTACATTCAATCCCATTCATCCATCTACTCCTAGTCCTCCATCCAATCCCATTCATCCATCTACTCCTAATCCCCCATCTACTCATAGTCCTACATTCAATCCCATTCCCCCATCTAATCCTAGTCCACCAATCCATAAACCTTCATCCACTCCCACCTCGCCATCTCAGCCAAGCGTATTCAAGTTTCTCCAAGGACTTATAACAAAGGAAACATCCCCCGCTCCACACATTGCAGTTATGGAACCATGCCATCCCAATCCATCATCCACGGTAACTAGTGATGAGAGCCTTCTCCATACCACACCTATCATTGTTGTTACCACCCCTAACACTGATCAAATCATTGAAACCATTGAACCCACTGAATCCATTGAACATCCACCTCCTACTCCAAGAGTCATTGAACCCATCGACGATGCTCAAACCCATCCTAATGAACCTCATGAATCTTCCATCCCTCCATCTTCCCCACTTGAAGAGTCCCAACAAGACTCCGTTATTATGCCATTGACACAAGATGAGTCATGCCAAGAGTCTAATCCAAAGCATGCCAACATATCCCCTTCTCTAGATCAAGATCCTACCATCCCATCTAGTCCACCTCAAGATCAAAGTCCCCCATCCATTCCATCCCATGATCCTCTTGACATCCAAGCTTCCACCACTCCATCTCCATCTCCATCACATGAGCCTACTACCACAAATCCAGACCCTATCATGGCCCCTACTCCTGATGTTGCTATCCCATCATCTCCTCATAATCCCCCATCATCACCTAAAACTGCTATACCCACACCGCTTGCATATCCCCTTGGTACTCTCACATTCTTCCATGGTGGCCTCCTCGCAGAAGAAAAGCATAGTGTATTTACCACCCATCATCCTCCACCTAATAATGGACTCGCATCATGTTTTCAGAATATCACAAATCCTATCATGGATCGCATGCTCAAGAAAATGAACTATCAAGGAAAAGGTCTAGGCCTTCATGAGCAAGGTATTTTAGAGCCCATCCAAGTCAAAGAACAAGTCTACATGCAAGGTCTTGGACCTATTTCCCAAGCCTCACAATCTAAAGATGTTGGTACAACCTCTAGACGTCCTCAACGAGCCTCTTCCAAAATAAATATAGGCTCTTTCCATCGCTCCACCAAATCATATGTTGCCATCCCTCCTCCTCTATCGTATCGCCTCAAAACCACCGTCCATATTCCTCCTTCATCTGCTCCATCCATTTTGGGTCCTTACATCCCTCCATCCACCATATCCCATCCTTCATTCACTCCATCCATCTTGGATCCATATATCCCAAGATCACCTCCTCCATCTCATCTTTTCATCCATTCATCTCCTATCCATTTCATCCATCATAAACATCCCTCTCACATGTCCCCTAATCAAGATCAACAAAGGCACATACCCGCACATCCTCCGTCTACGCATAATCCCCATGCTCCTATCTTCTTTGCTCCACACCATCCATCTCCTCACACCCATCCCATGGCTACTAAAAGCACTTTGGATGCAAGAGGAATAATGCATCAATCTAAACACCCACATGAACCTAAAGCTTCCCATGTCCCCTCTAAAATACATGGTAAAGAAAAGAAAAACAAAATCCCAAATCAAAATCAAATCTATAGCTCGCAAAGAGCCACCAAAGCAAAGATCAAAACCATGTGGATCCCAAAGAAAAAAGATGCAATGCCATCACATGAAAAATCTGTTAGAACATCCAAAGTTGCTAATCTAAAAGCTAGTCATACACCCCTTTCATCTCCTAAGTCTGTTTTGGGTTCTTATGTCCCGAAAGTCACCATTCCATCTCCTCCATTATCCCCACATTCTCCATCCCTTAATCCTATTATCTTTTCACATCCATCACCACATGTGCCAATGTTGGTCCTGAACACATCTCCCCATCACATGTCCACCCCATCATTCTATCCATACCCTTTCCAGCATCCCATCCATTATCCCATGTATCAACCCCTTCAAATCCCTCTAATTTACCCTCATGCATAAGTTTGTACCAACATCCAACAGTCAGTTCGAACATGAGCTCTTACTACCTCATATAGAACTTGATGCTTGAGTCCTCCGTCCATATCCTTATCGCATGTCTTCTAAATCCACTCATTTGCCTCCCCATCCTTATCCATCTCCTTCTACATACTATCCAAAAATTCAAAAATTCAAAAATTCAAAAATTCAAAAATTCAAAAAAAGAGAAATAATTCGTCCAATGGTGAAAACTTGGCAAACAAGCGCCTTGGATAAGTACCATGATGAAAACCTGGAAAACAGGCGTCATGCGTAAATCCCCATCTACACTTGGGGGCAACTTCCTGATATGCATTACCTCCATCCGCTATGCTTCCAGCTATGCACCTATCTTCCTGTTATCCATCCTCTTCATACATCCCCCCACCCCATCTATCTTCCGCATCCTACCATCTCGTTTATCTCCCGTTCCCTCCATCCTTCTTGTGATCTTGATCAAAACAGGGGCACCTATCTATACATGCTTTGGCCACCTCTTGGTTTACATTCCCTTCATCCATGCTCTATCATATTCCATGGTCACCCATCCTACCCTCCTTCAGTTATCTCCTTTATCTTCCCATCCACTTGTCTTCTATCCTTCATGCCTCCTCATATATGACATATCTAGAGTGGGGGCATCTGCTTCCTTTGTGACATAGTCCTCGGAGAAATCACCTATCACAACATCCCTTCCATCTCCCCATCCTTATCTTCGTATCCATCTATCCTAGCATCTCTTCCATCTCCTTTTCCCTATCCATCTATCACAGCATCCCTTCCATCTCCCCATCCTTATCTTTATATCCATCCCCTTCATCTCCCAATCTTTACAATCCCTCCCATCCTTCATCCATTCTTTCATCTTTATTCTCATCCCATCTCACAATCCCTTGTCATTGGTATTTGGCTCTAGGCCTCCTTCCATGCAACCCAATGCCCTTTATCTCATCGCCATCCCTTCTGCTTCTTTTACACATCTTTTCACTCTTTTATCTTTTCTCGCATGTCCATTGTCCCATCCCTCTTTTTTCTTTTCTTTTTCATAGCCACTCCACCCCTCTCATTCTTTTTTTCCTTCCCCCTTCCCCCCCGTTTGCCCTCCTGGGGCGGCTCCGC
>VDFB02376946.1:0-22250 GCA_007258455.2 Sequoia sempervirens
CCGAGGACACGAATTTCCTATTGGCTTGGGAGATGTGCTTTTCGGGATGAGACGAGACAGGACCATGTATGCCTAGGGACATTGCCTATTGGGGATGTTATATCATTAGCTTCATGAGGTTGCCTATAGGAGAGTACCTCTTAGGGGCATTTGACATGCATACTTTATTGACATTCATGTTTTAGATAGTTGTGTTATGACACTTTATGTATTGACTATCGAACCAGTGAGCTCCATTTTTGGGATATCTCATGACTTTATCGTGTGACATTATATTTTTTGAGATAATATATATATATATATATATGATGCAGGTTTGGATGCAACCTATATGATTCATGTTATGTGATGATGCTTTATGTGTGGACTATATTGTATGATGGATGTTTTCCTGATTATGATTATGATGATGCAGTTATGATGATTTATGTGATGACTATGTGATGTGATTTATGCATTTATGATTCCTATGATGATGTTGTTTATATGTCATGCCATGTATGCATTTATGATGGTTATTTATGATAAAATGTCATGATGATGTTATGTCTATTTATGATTATATGTCCCAATGATGCTATAGAGAATGCTTACATGAGAATGATAATGACATGCATGATGTTTTGATTGTAATGGATGCCCTGTCTATGATTATGGATGCAATAATGTAAGGACAATCCAATATGTGATTTAATGTATATATGGTTTAATAATATAGATGATGCATGTATGGACCTAATGCGATGCCTATATGATCATGTATGCACATATGTTTTTGTATGTCACAGGATATCATCGCGAGATGGATGAGACAAGATAGCCGGAATGAGGGAAAGGAAGATCTGACCAGAATAAGAAAGTAGATGTTTTGAAAAGGGAAAAATAGGTTCTGAGGGACTGAAGGCTCCCTAGAAGTTTAAACAACAAAAGATAGATAGAGAAAGTACAAACAACCGGTCAGTTGTCCCTAAAAAGGAAACAACAGCAACAAAAGATGACAAGGCCCTAAAAAAGGACCACCCAAAAAAACCAGCAAACAAAACATAACATCACTCCAAGGTGTTAAGTAAATCCTCGGCTTCCTTTTCAACATTTTGCATGTCCTGTAACCCCTCCTTGAGAATTTGGACCGTATGAGATGAAGTCGGGGTCTTCCTCTTGATGTTAGCCCTGGTACGAGTCGATATCCCTTCACCAGCCGATCTGCTACCACCCTTGTCCGCAACCAAATCCACAACCAGCGATCCCTTTTGGTTTTTTTCAAGCTTTTCCACCATCGCATTGATGATGATGGTGTTATGTCTTGCAATTTTGTGATTGTTAGCAACAGTAGCCCTAATGTTTTGTTCAATCTTGGACATACTGCACTCGATGCTAGCCAATCTATCCTCCTGTAATTGCTATCTTTTTCTTGGTAAAGGAGTTTTCTGTTCATCATTGTCTCCATTGTTCCAACTAATTTTCTGCTCCAATTCCATAACCTTGTTGTTGAGATCAGTAACATGACCTTTCATTTTACAGACTTCATTCTGGGTCCATTTGAGAATGGTAAAAAGGCCATCCGTGTTTTTTCTGCAATGCTAACCAAATCCTCAGGTTTAAGCTTATTCAAGGTAGAATTAATTTCATCCTGAATAGGGGACTCAAAATGATCATTCCCAAAATTACCAAAAGCAGGAACACTATGGGCCAACTCCTTACTGACCATGGGCTTGTCAAAGAGGATTTCCATCAAATTCCCAGAATACGACACAAGTTTCATAACAGGGTTACCTTTCTCACCTGGCGACAAACCAGGAGTAGGGAAACCACGAGACCGCTAGGGATTAAGACAGGGCGGAGTAATAAAACTCTGACTCGGGCCCTCATGCAGAAGTTGTCGTTTAGGACAAGACAGCAGGGCAGAGCCTTTAAGGGTTTTTTGACAAGACAAGGACTGGGGAGCAATGGTATCAGGGCTAACAAGAACACAAGTAGGGGGGGCCTAGGGTTCAAAATCCCTACTACTTTCTATCTCCTCATCATCCAGCTCCTTAATATCAACAGTTTTAGGCAAAGCAGGTAAATTTTGAAAATGCTAAAAAATGAGCCTAACAAGACCAAGGTGAATAATAGCATTCCTCCTAGGGTTTCTTTCCACATCATCAAGGCAATTCTTCAAAGAAGAAAATAAGTAAAAAGGTAGAGATATACGAACCTTATGCCAGAAATGGTTCAGAATGGCAAAGTGGTAACCATAGACTCTGGTAAAGCGCCCGTCAACCATGATATATTCCATAACAACTCTTAAAACTTTCCTCCAAATAGATTTGATGGACTCCACATCAAAGTAGCTATTAGCAACCTTCACCATCTTCGCTTTCTCCCTATCTTTTTTGGGAAATTTAATGACTGCTTCATCAGAGAATCGTCGGTCCCGGTAGAATTTGACACCCTCAGTTGAAAGACCAGTTATCTCCGCTATTAATTCCTCACTCAGCTTAACATTCCTACCAAACAACACGATCTCTCCCTTTTTCCAGTTTTTGACAAAATAGTTCAGAATCCCCTCATCCGTACCATGAAGCTTTTCCATATAAGGGACTAAACCCCCCTTTTCAATTCTTTCCCACACTTTGGAATTCTTTTTGTGCTCCTGGAAATTGCTCGGCTCCGCCCGTTTTCTTTCTCCACCCATAATCAGCTCACTATCAATAAACACTGAACAGTTGCTCTGGGTCCCATTTAGGTATTTTCTGTCAAACACCCAGAAAGCGTGCCGCAGACCCTTCTTGAAAAAGAAAGTGACGTCGGTCCCATCAAATCTAATGAAATAGATGTACTTGATCTTTATTTGTTTCATTATGACTGAGATTGCCTTCCCTTCCATGCATTGAATCATAATAAATTAGCGCTTTCACTTCATGATGAATGAGGTCATTCTTCCTCCACGTGTTTTCCCCACCCTTTCTAACCCCTTCATTAGCAAAGAAATTCGCCACCCTATTGGCTTCTCTATAGGTGTGGGAAACTTTCACTTTATCAAATTTGCTTAATAAAGTTCTAGTGTCTTCGATCCATTTTTTAATGGTCCATGAGGGGGGGAAAGCCCAAGAATACAATTTATTATATTCAAAGAATTGCCCTCCAACCAAAGATGTTTCGTGTTGATCTTGAGGGCTAGGCTAACCGCATGAAAAGCCCCAACTGCTTCCGCGACATGATTAGTTTGAATTCCAATGTCCACAGCAAAAGCCGCAATAAAAGCCCCCGTGTTGTCCCTTAACACACACCCACTACCAGCTTTCCCAGGGTTGCCTTTAGCCGCACCATCAAAATTGGCTTTCATCTAGCCCAAAGGCGGCATAGACCAGAAAGCATTATCTCTTCCACTCACTCCAGGTTTAATTAGATTTGATCCAACTAATTTAGAATTTCATTTTTCAGCCATAGCAATATCAAAAGGGGACCAAAAAGCTTTCTCGAACATTTTTCCAGGAATTAAAGAAAAAATTTCCTTTATAGCCCTAACAATTTTAGCAAACAAGTCCCCTTCCGACATTTCTTTATCCCTAAACACTCTATTGTTCCTTTCCTTCCAAATATTCCAAGACACAAAAGGAAGAATAAAAGACCATAGCTTTCTTACAAAAGGATTTTTAGAAGGAGCTTTCCATTGAATGAAAAAATCTTCGATAGAAGCAGGAAAAACCCACAGCAAATCAAGAAGCCCCATTAATTTATCCCAAATATTCGACACAAAAAGACAATGAAGGAAAAGGTGATTAACAGTCTTAGCTTCATTCCTGCACATATAACACCTGTTTGGTAATTGAATTCCTCTTTTTCCAAGATTGTCCAAGGTGAGAATCTTATTCTGTAGCATAATCTAGTAGAAAATATTGATTTTCGAAGTCAAGTGATTAATCCAAGCCTTAGCCCAGAAGGGAGGAGGCTCCTTCATACAAACCAACATAGAAGTGGCAGAGGCAACTGAAAAAATACCAGACGGATTGTCTAACCAGACAGCAGTGTCCTCCATCTGGTGTTGAGCTGGTCTAAGGGCTCTGAAAGACGATTGAACAGGGCCAAGATCCGGACTAATGGTCTTCAAATCAACCCAATCTCCGTTCCTCCAATAATCTTTAACTAAGATTCCAAATTCCTTTTTATAATCATTCATCCATTTACTAAATTTCTCTATTCTGATTAAAGGATCTTTAAAAAGCCACCTGTCTTCCCAAAACCTGACTAAATTTTCATTTCCAATCACCCATCCAATTCCCATTTCCAAAAGCTTTCTTCCTTTACCCATATCATTCCAACAGACTGACCCACAAGGTAAAGAAGAAGAGTTTATAATTTCATTTAAAGACTCATAATTATTAAAATATTTATCCTTTAAGGTATCACACCATTCTCCATTTAAAGTAAGAGTTCTCCACAGCTGTTTAGCAAGAAGGGACATGTTCAACACTTTAATCTTCCTTAAACCCAGTCCCCCCCTTGATTTGGGTTTACAGACCAGATCCCATCCAACAAGTGGCATTCTCTTCTTGTCCTCCACTCCGGACCATAGAAACCTTTTCTGAATTTTTTCGATGGCCTCAGCATATTTAGCAGGGATTTTAAATATGCTGAGAGCATAAGTAGGAAGATTTTGCAGAGAAGCCTTAAGGAGCTGGACTTTTCCAGCTTGACTAAGAAGAGCTCCTTTCCAACCCGATAGCTTCTTATTGAATTTTTCAACCAAAGAAATCTAGAATGATTCTGAAGGTTTAAAACAAAGAGGTAGGCCAAGATAGGTTGACGGAAGAGATTCCACACGGCATCCAAGGATTTGAGCAAGTTTGACTTGTCTATACTCCGGAGTATTGAGGAAAAAAATTGAACTCTTGTCCCTGTTGACAACTTGTCCAGAAGCAGATTCATAAAGATTCAATTTTTTTAAAAAAGTCTTAGCTTCAGTCATAGTAGATCTTCCCATAAGGATGGTGTCATCAACAAATTGCTGATGGGAATAGGTAAGAGGAGATGAGGAAGGTTTTAAGCCAACAAGGGATCTTTGATCAATAAGCTTTTTAATATTTCTCCCTAAACTCTCAGCCAAGATAGTAAACAGAATAGGAGAAATAGGATCTCCCTGTCTAAGGCCTCTGGACGTCTGAAAAAACCTTGATGGTGATCCATTCACAATGACAGCTGAAGAAACTGTCGAAACAAGCCGGTTCACCAACTGAATGACTTTGTTATTAAAACCAAACTTGTCCAGAATTTTAAACAAGAAATCCCAATCAACCCGATCATAGGCTTTGGAAATGTCCAGTTTAAGAATAAACCCTTCAGTTTTTGAAACCATTAGCGAATATAAGTTCTCATGAACAGTAACAACAGAATCCATAATATACCTACCTGGCACAGAACCATTCTGCTGCGGAGCAATAAATTGGGGAAGCACTGAAAGCATTCTTGAAGTCAACACCTTCGAAATAATTTTGTAAATAGAATTACATAGGCTTATTGGCCGAAAAGCTTGAAACTCTGAAGCCCCAGGTTTTTTAGGAATAAGGACCACAAAAGTAGCATTCAGTTCTTTTAACAAATGTCTTGATCCAAAGAATTCCTTGACAGCGTTCACCACATCCGGCTCAACAATTTCCCAAAACACTTGGAAGAAGAATAAAGGAAAACCATCAGGTCCAAGAGCTTTATTACCATCAAAAGAGAAGACAACTTTCCTTATTTCAGCTTTGGAAGGAATAGCAGTGATTAAAGAATTTTCATTTTGACCAATCACTTGAGGTATAGCTTCAATCAAGGAATTTTGAGCTTCAGTAACAATCTCTCCATTACATGAAAGAAGGTTCTTAAAGAATAGGACTGCTTGTTCCCTGATATCATCTTCCTCCTCAAAACTAGTCCCATTATAAACAATATGAGTGATTCTGTTAGCAGCCCTGTGTTTCGAAGCAGTCAGGTGAAAAAATCTGGAATTCCTATCTCCCTCAGTCAACCAAGACACCCTAGATCTTTGATGCCAAAACACTTCCTCTTTAGCAATTATGTCATGCAATTGAATGAGGAGTTCATTTTCCTTTTCTCTGAAATTGTCAATGTATCCCCATTTCTGGATTTTAAATTGAATCTCCTAAATTTTGCCTTGAATTTCCGTTTTGGATCCAAAAATATTCCCAAAAGCATCCTTTTTCCATCTTCGCACATTCGTTTTCACTTCATTTAAGTTTTTAGCAATCCTAAACATAGCTGTGCCAGAAACATCTATATTCCACCATCTGTGGATTTCCTCAAAAATTTGAGGATGAGAAAGCCAAAAAATTTCAAACCTGAAAGGGAAGTTCTTTTTCACCTTGGTAGGATCCGCCAAAAGACAAATGGGAAAATGATCAGATCCAACCCTTGATAATGCTCTCAAAGCACAAAAATAGTCTATAAACCATTGGCCAGAAGCAAGGGCCCTATCAAGCCTCACTTGGATCAGATCAGGCCCTAATCTCCTATTAGTCCAGGTAAAAGAAGCTCCTTGAAGGTCTAAATCAATCAAGGCATTGTTATTTATGAAGTCGGAAAGGCCAGATTTACTATCCCAATTGATTTGAGAACCCCCAAATTTCTCAGCATTCAAGAGGGGAGTATTGAAATCACCCATGACCAACCAGTGTTCATTGGCAAAACATCTACGAAAACCAGATAACTCTAGCCAAAAAGAATTTCTAGCATTCTTACAATTCAGGGCATATATATTGGAAAGGACCCAACAAAAATTGTCTCTTATGTGGGTGAATCTAGTAGCCACAACATTACCATTCTCCATTAAGGGTTCACCTTTAATAAACAACTTATTCCAGAAAGTAACTATACCTCCTGAAGCTCCCGCAGAACTATTTCCATGAACCCCACAGTTCTGAAATTTTTTAAGATTTTCTACTTTATCTTTAGGCATTTTAGTTTCTTGAATAAGAAGAATATCGGGTTTATGATCCCTAACAAAATTTTGCAAAACATCCTTTTTATGACGGCTATTCAGCCCTCTTATATTCCAAGACATAATTTTCATTTCTTACCTGGTGATTGAAGTATCTCCAGGATGGTCATTTGGATACCATCCGCAATATCCTGAAGGCTACCTTGCTCCCTTTGCCATTTTTCAGATTTTCTTCCGAGGTAAGGCTTGGACATCCCACAATCAGCCTTGGCTCTAGTTCTGGTGACCATACCACTAGAAGATTCCTTCACCTTCTTTTTTTCTTTTTTGGATTTTGAATGTGAGATAACCTCCTCCCATTCTGTTTCATCTTGGCTTTCCAGTTCTCTGCCTAATTCCCCATCCTTCTCAGGTAACAGTCTCTGGTCCCAAGGGAGGGTATCCATTAAACCATTCTTGGTTTCTGGAGTATTGAGATTAGGTGTTTTCATATTCATACTTTGGATCTCATAAGTGTCCTTCACAACTTTTAGATTGGCTACCTCTTGGAACTGAACCCCATCAGAGCAAGGGTTATTGAGAGGATCAGGGGCCAAAATACCTATCTCCAGGGATAGACCCATAATGGGTATTTCCTCCAACGCAGGAACACTCATACCTCCATCTGACAACAAGGGAGAGGACAGATCTAAATCCGGAACTTCATTTCTAGAAGCAACCTTCTCTAGAGTTTCCCAGGCTCCCACCTCTGAAGTGAAGCCATCCTTTCTTTCCCTAGGGGGGAGAGGAGAAAATTAGGATCCTTAGGAACCTGAGAGTAGGTACCTTCAGACTCAAAGCAAGCTTCCACCTTCAATTGTTTATTAGTGTCCTTCAAGTTTTGAGGAAAAGTACATCCTTCAAGATTCTCCTTCGAATTTGGAATAGGCACAAGCTTCACCTCCTCTGATTTTTTTTTCCAAAAATTTATAGGGTTGGCCGCTTTCTCCTTTTCACTTTTATTATTTAGCGGACATTTCTTAGCCCAATGCCCAGATTTTTGACATTTGAAGCAAACAAATGGTGTTATTTCAAATTCAATAGCTTGCTTCCACACCCCTAACTTAGATTGGATGTCAATCGAGGAGGGAAGATCAGCATTTTGAGAAACCCCAACACAGATTCTAGCAAAAACCAACCGCTTTCTTGCCGCAGTCATTGAGTCAATGGACCGAAGTTCTCCAAAAGAGCTTGTAATCCCATTGAAGATATCAGTATTCCAGTACTCCAAGGGAATACCATGCAATCTAGCCTAGACTGGCACCATTTCAAATATTGAATCAAATAGATCTACTCTTGAAGACCATTTCTTCAAGGCCAAGGAAGACTTTCCGATAATCCAAGGACCACCACTATGAACAGCCCTAGAGTCCTCCTTACAAGAGAACTGAAAAGCAAAGAAACCTCTAGGGAGCGCCGCTACCGAAACCAAACCATTGGTTTTCCATTTATTCTTAACAAACTCCCTTACCACTTCAATATTAGGCCTAGGACCCAAAAATTTACAAACCAAAACATTCTCCATCCTAGCAATATTGTGGTCAATGATTTCATCCGGCACATATATAGAAAACTTTCCAGACCTCGGATCAGAAAGGATACACACAGGGGGAAAAGAAGATTTTTCATTTGGCTTAAAGCCAAACAATGAAGTCCACGACTTACCTTTTTCATCCCCCCTGATGGACAAATCCATGATAGCTTTGGGAACTGAGGATCCATCTTTTCCACCTAGGTTCACCTAGATTTTTTCGTGGACGTCCTTATCATCAGAACCCGACTTAACTTTTTCTAAAACCAAAGTGGACTCCGCATTCGCCTAAGATTCCCTCGATCCCCTGCCCCCCACGCTGTTTGAAGATTCAAAACCTGCATTTTCCCACTTACTCGCACCAGTTCCCACTTCCATCATATCCTTGGCAGAGCCTTATGGGTTATGGCAAGAGATATAAAGAGAAGCAGATGTTAGGACGATGAAATCCTTCAACATATTGCCATATAACTAACAATTATTGCTCTAAATCATCATTGGGTATATTATTGTAATGGCGAACAAACACCATGATATGACATAGATCAATGGTGTGCAAGGTCAAACCATCACATGATTGAAATAGATAAGGACAATAAAGATAAGTCATGAAACATCATTGCTCCTCTAAATCTTGTTGTTAGGACATCCTTGAGGAACTAGCAACATGACTACCAAAAAGACAAGACAAAACAATCATCATGATATGTCGCTCCTCCTCTAAATCCTGTTGTCAAGACATCCTTGAGGAACTAGCAACATGATGATGAAGAATTAAATTCCAAGTGTTTGCCAAGTGTCTAGATGTCGAAATGTCAAGTTTGTTAAGTATGTTTGAATTTAAGTGTTGTGATGTCAAGATGCCAAGGTTGTTGATGGCTAGACGCCAAATTGATGATGCCAAGGTTGTTGATGGCTAGACGCCAAATTGATGATAAGTTTAGGAAGGACACATCCTGAATAACATTGATGCCAAGATGTCAAGGTGTCAAATTCAGGGAGGACACATCCTGAATGAATACTGATGTCAAAGGGAGCAACTCTCAAATGTCATGAGAATCCCTCAAAATGCCAAATGAGAGTGACAATGCCTAGGAAGGACACATCCTAGGACATAAATAAATGACAGGGGTCATCTTTTAGAATGATTTATTTGAAGAATTACTACGATTTGATGATTTGACTGATTTTGACTAAGTTTGAATGAGTTTGATCAGTTTGACCAAGTTTGACCAGTTTGATTGAGTATGGCATGCTCATATGATTGTTAAGGATTTGCTAGAGTTTGTTTGAGTTGTTTCCTATTTTAAAATTGATTTGAAAATTGTTTGATGTGTGTGCTAGTGTAATGCAATGAACCCTAATGGACTGACCTAGTGTGGCCTCAGGAGATCATCGATTGATGGCCTTGCCTACGTCATACACTTAGAGACCTTGTAGTTCGACATGACCAATGACTTTGTCTTGATGAACCAAGATTGAATCATGATTTTATTTTGACAAACCTAAGAGGACTGACCTAATGTCTCAGGGGCTTGAAGATGAGCCTTTCCTACATAGCACATGCACAGAGACAACATAGTTTAGACAAATGACTAAGATTGATTGACTCGACAAACTTGACAAGAAATGACTCTATTTTATTTTTTTCGAGATTTTTTTTGTGTTTTTCTTCAGCACGTTTTTCAATTTGTAGGTCTTTTTTCAGGACATTTTTCAATTTTTAAGTCTTTTTTAAGGACATTTTATGATGTTTTTGTCTTTTTTCAGGACATTTTATGATGTTTTTGTCTTTTTTCAAGACATTTTATGATGATTTTGTCTTTTTTCAGGACTTTTTTGAGTGATAGGACCATGTTTGATACCCACTGCAATCAGGTAATAAATATTTTCCCCTACTCAGGTCCAAGACTAGCCAACTAGACGTATGCAGAAAGGACGTACGCGGGTGACGAATGGGTGATATACAAGACTTGATATCAATTGTTATTAGCCATGGGAGAAAATAATAGGGATTTGGTGATGGGTGGCAAGGTGATGTCAAAAAATTGAGTGTCTATTATGGACCAAGGTAGATAGAGTGATAGTAGATGGCCGAGTAATGACTAACTACGCATGGCACATGTTTGCCAGGTTTTCACCATGGTACTTATCCAAAGAGTTTGTTTTCCAGGTTTTCACTATTCGATGAATTATTTCTCTTTACTAGTTTTGTCATTTTTTTATTTTTTTGGTGTCACCAAGGTGCCAGTTTGCTAGGTTTTCATCAAGGTGACATTGTTTTTATATTTTTCATTTTTTTTGTATTTTTGTAGTTTTTAGCCCGACTTTCTGATGTTATGCATATAACTTTTGAAGGTGCTGACTGTTGATTGGCTCTGTCAATTGTTCACCCTCTAGAGTAGCTAATTGATATGCTCTAGAACCGAAAGAGGATATGATGACATAAGGACCCAACCAATTTAGTTCAAACTTGCCAAGTTTTTCTCTATCAGGCTGATTCTTAGGATTTTGCATGAGGACTAAATCGCCAATGTCAAACTTCCTGATCATGACTCTCTTGTTGTAACTATGACAAAGACAGTTCTGATACACCTATAGATGGTTTATGGAATTATGTCTTCTTTCATCTAACATCTCCAACTCATGTAGTCATGATTTTCTATACTCTTCATCATCTATTAGACCCTTCATGAAGACTCATAGGGATGGGATTTCAACCGCGATGATCAATATGGCTTCAACTCCAAAGACCAGGGTGAATGGAGTGGCTCTTGTAGGTGTGAAAATGTTGGTGCGGTAAGCCCACAAAGCAGGGTTAAGTTGGATGTGCCAGTCATGACTAATGTCATTGACAGTCTTTTCGAGAATTTTAAGGATGGTTTTATTGGATGCTTCAGCTTGACCATTTCCTTGCAGGCAATATGGCATGGAGAAATGATGTTGGATATGGAATCACTCACATAACTCACAAACATCTTAATTTTTGAATGGACATCTATTGTCTATGATGATGAACTATGGGATACCATACCGACAAATGATGTAGTTGAGAATGAATTTGGAAATTTGTTTACCAGCTTGTGTATGTGGGATGGAATCGACAAATTAGTAAAATACTTAGTGGTGGTGATGATGAGTTTGTAATATTGATGAGGTAGATGGATCTTTCCCATAAGGTCACGCCCCATCGGTATGAGCCATGAGATGTAATCATCAAGTCTCCCCAGGTTAGCACATGAATCAAATCACTATGAATCTAACATTGGTGACAAGTCCTAACATATTCTAGTGCATCTTTCTCAATGGTCAGCCAATAGTACCCAAGTCTCATTATCTTCTTTTCCAAAGTAGGACCACTCAAATGAGACCTACATATACCCTCATGTACTTCACGTAAGGTTACTACTCATGTGCTCATTAGTGTCAATACATCAAAGAAGGGTGTTGGTCGGCTACTTTATACCGAGGGTACCGTACTAATAATGATGTATTATGCAACCTTCTTCAGATAAAATACTTTCTTTGGTTGTTGGATAGGTTGGGGGGAAGGGTTTGGGACTTGAGATAGTCATAAATGTCTTGATACCAGGGAGAATCGAGACCAACAAGCTCGCAAACCATCTCTGATTCTGGGAGATCATATGCAGGGACCAACAATTGTTCTACCAAAAATTCAAATTGTGGCACATTACTTGGGATGTCTAGGAGAGAGACAATTGTAGCCATTACGTCTGCTGCCTTATTTTGTACTCTTGGAACTTGTTCAAAAGTCAACATGTGAAAATATGTCTGGAAGCTGTCAGCCATTCATTTGTAAGGCATTAATTTCTCGTCCTTGGTGTCATAGTCGTGATTGACTTGGTTGATGACCAACTGAGAATCTCCATAAACATGAAGTCTCCTAATCTTCCATTTTATGGCCATTCTGAGTCCTGTCACAAGTGCCTCATATTCTGCCACATTATTTGTACATGGAAAAGCTATGCGGAAAGACTTAGGGATGGAATATCCTTGTGGAGTGATAAACAATATTCCTGCCCCCGAGCCATGACTAGTATGAGACCCATCAAAGTATTGCCTCCAAGGTGACTTAGATTCTGTATGAAATATGGACTCATCCAAAAATTCTACCACTAATGGGTGATTACTTTGTACAAGTGTTTTTTCTAGTTGGTCTGCTATGACTTGTCCTTTTATGGCCTTTTGTTCTACATATATTGAATATCATATTCACTTAAGATCATGACCCATTTTCCAAGTGACTCATTAATGTTATGCTAACTCATGAGATATTTTAACAAATCAATCTTACACTCAACTGTGTATTGTGATTTGACATGTAGGGTCTTAGCTTCTAGGCTGCAAAGATGACTGTTAGGCATGCACATTCAATGGTTGTGTAATTTAGCTCATATTCGACCAATGTTTGACTGATGTAGTATATGGCCCTTTCCTTTTCGTCATGGTCATTTTTTGCCAATAATGCCCCCAATGTTGAAGTAGTGGCTGAAATGTATAAAATCAATTTTTTTCCTTGAATGGGAGGCATGAGGACTAGTGGTGACAATAGATAGTCTTTTATTTGTTGAAAGGCCTCTTGGAATTTATCTATCCAATACCAAAGGGACACTTCATATACCGAAATGGTTGACACTTGTCGCCAATTATGCCATGTAGTTACGAATAGATTTCCAACCCGCCTTTGTAATGTCCTCGAAGTTGGCTTATCCTTTGAGGAGGTACAGTCTAATATTGCTTCACTTCTTTGTTGGATCAACCTCAATAATTTTTGAGAAACAATGTATCCCAAATTTTTTCCCGATGTTATGCCAAAGACACATTTCTTTGGATTCAAGCGGACCTTGTATTCTTCCATTCTCTTGAAAATTTTGTCTAACACCCTCAAGTGGTCTTTTCGTGTCAAATATTTTTCCAAAAGTTCATCTACATAATCTTCCATTATCTTGTGCATCATGTCATGGAATATTGTTGTCATAGCTCGCCGATACATGGTGCCCTGTGATTCTTAAGACCAAAAGGAATGGTGCATTCTAGCAAAGATATGTACCCCAAGGAAAGTGAATGTTGTTTTATGTTGATCTCATAAGTGATACACCTGATTATGACTTGAGAAACTGTCCATGAGGGATAATATCTCATATCCTATTGTGAGGTTGACTATGATATCTATGTTTGGCAATGGGAAGTCATCCTTTGGACATGCTTTGTTCAAGTCTCTAAAGTCTATGCAGACACGTATTTGACCATTTGGTTTTTTGATTGGTACAAGATTGGATATCCATTCAACATAGTCAATAGACCATATGAACCCCACGTCTAGCAGTTTCTTGAGTTCAGCTTTGACTAACAGGGTGATTTGAGGATGCATTTTACACAGCTTTTGTTTTATTGGCTTGGTGTCTGGAAATAGTGGCAAATGGTGCAGGACCAATTTTGGATCCAACCTAGGCATATCGACATATTACCATGCAAAATTAATTTGCGCTCTGCAAAGAATTTGTGGAATTCATGTTTCTCTTCTTTTGTCAAGGATGTCACGAAGAGGACCATTTTAGGATCTTCTGTTGTAGATATGTTTACTTCAATGGTGTCCTCTATGAGCATTGTTGACTTCTCTTGATTCATGGGAAGAAAGTCCAATCCACCATCTTTGGGAACTTTAGAGAGGTTTTAACCTGTAGATACGTCCTTTATTTTTACTTGTTTATCATCAGAAGGTGCCTTTCAATTTTCACCTAAAGACATTTCCTTTTTTTTTTTTTTTAATTTTGCGACTAGAGGACAGAGCAGTCTCCCCGAAGTAGGTTACATAATCTAGGTCAATGGAAAAGAAAACCTTGTGATCACTATTTGGTATGCCTTCGCAAAGGCCCGTGAATTTTGCAATGGCCTCATCATTTTAAAATATGTCCATGATCGGTGGGCCTTGATGACCCCAATCAATCAGTTGTGGATAGACTAAGGAGATGCCATCGTCAACATTGGTGAAGTGTGGGGAGGACACAGAAAGCATGCAGACGACTTTAGAGACATTGAAAATGAAGTTTTCATTATCCAATTCGCAATCAGATTATATCCAATATTTTCCTTTGCTTGACTCATAATCATTGTCATAATAAGGGACAAAAGGACTATCATTAGGGTTGGTAGTGTCATGTGGCAATTTGGATGAATCTGAATGACAACCATTATTGTTAGTTATGTCGGGGTTATGGCCAATGGGACTGGAAAATGATTTAGGTTTTTTATTGCTTGGGAGGAAAAAGAATTTACCCCAATATATTCTTCCCCCAGGGGTGTTGTGGTCATCACCTTTTTGTGTTGAGAGTAGTTTAAACATTTTCCAGAATTATTCTTCAAAGGTAGTTTCTCCAAGTTCAAGGAATAATTCATCCAGGCAATAGTCACTAAGGGATCATTCAGAGCCAAATTCCGACTTAGAGGAGTCAGTTTCGGTAAAGGATTCCTCAATGGTGTTGACAGTTTTTGAAGCATTCACACTCTCACTCGAAAGTATATTGGTACATCAATCATCATTTTTGGGAAATCCATACCCTAATCCAAGAATTTTTGGTCTTTGAAGAGGCATTATGGGTTCACGCATTCCATTCATGTTTCGGCCAAGGCCATTGATTCCATCATAGCCTTTTGCTTTCATTATTTCATAGCCTTTTCCATATATCTAGACTGGTAATGGGGGTAAATTTTCTTCTTGTTCCCAATAAATCCATGTGGATATATCCTTAATGTCTTCTTTACTCATTTCACCCCATTTTATGAAGATGCGTGATGGAGGAACCTTGAAATTTTCTTTGAGTTCCATTCTAAAATAGAGTCGACCATAAACCTTAGGAGACTTGGGTAATTTTGTGAGACAGTAGGTTGTACTTAGCTTAAATTCTCCACAACCTAGGTCCTGGATCTTGATAGTGAATTCAGCCTTAGGAATGGAGTTGGATGTAGGCATGATGGAAGACATGGATGATGAAGCGAGTGTGGACAGATCAATGAATTTGAAGGAACTTGGAGCCTCTCGATTGATGGGCACCTGATGTTCTGAAATACCCCTTAGATTGGTACAATATTGAAAGTGATCAGGGTCTCCATATATGGTGATTTTTGTGCCATCAAAAGGGAACTTCAGGAATTGGTGGTAGGTGGATGGAATAGCTTTGAGAGTGTGAATCCATAGTCAATTGAGCAAGATGTTGTAAGGTAATTCAAGGTCGAAGACTTGGAAAGTTGTTTCTACAATGACTAGCCCAACTTTGATAGGAAGAGAAATAATGCCTTCAGAAGAATGTTCTTCGTCATCATATGATTTTATAACTATGCTCTTTGTAGGGTCTACGCAAGCATCAAAAAATCCTAGAGCCTTGACCAATTTTAAGGAGCATATATTCAGTCTTGCTCCATCATCTAGTAAAACTTGTCTGACGTTGTGCTTATGGATGAAAACTTCAATGTGTAATGTGTCATTATGACTGGGCTTTGGCGATGAATAATCTTGGTTGGAAAATGTTATGTGATGGGGTGTAGTGAGGTATCCCACCATGGCCTCAAACTGGTTGACACCACTGTCTTGAGGGACAAAAGATTCTTGTAGGGTTTTTTCAAGTATAACTTTATGTGCGAGAGAAATGCGAAGCAATTCAAGTATAGAAATTTTTGCAAGGGTTTTTCCTAATTGGTCAATAAGATTAAAATGACTCTTAGGTTGTGACTGCTTAGTGGATGAGCTAGATTGTGGTTGCTTTGTGGATGGACCAGCTATGGTGATTTTGCCACTTCGAGTAGTAGCATTACATTCGGGTGCTCTTTTGATAGTGATGGTATTGACACATTCTTTGATAGCTTGGACACAATTTATAATAGTTCCTCCAAAATAGTCAAATGCAGTGCAAGCAAAATTGGCATGATTATTGTTTGTCTTAGAACCTGACGTAGAGGGGTTATTTGAACCATGGTCCTGTAGTGGATTTTTATGAATATTATGGTCAACACATGAAGAAAATTGTGGCCCACCCAATTCAATTGTATGATTTTCAATGAGTTCTTGGAAAATGTTCCTCAGTTGTTGACAAGAAGACATTTTATTCCCTTTAGCCCGATGGTAATCACAAAAAGCGTTATCATCCCACCATGAAGGTTTAAATTGTCCTAGGTCATATGGCTTAGGGTCTTCGAGTGTGATGAGACTGTTTTGAAGAAGTTTCTTAAGGGCATCTTCAATAGGTTCTCCCAAGGCAGTAAATGTGTGTCTTTTCAGGAATTTTCTTGTTTGGCGGGGTTTTCCTTGACTTTGATTATTTTGACTATTTTGATTATTTGAAGTGGTATTGACAAGGGGTGTCAGTGTTGTTGTTGGTCTATTTTGTGGTTGATCTCCTTTAAGGGTAAGCACCAGACCTATTGTGTTCACTGCCTTGGCATCAAAAATGCCATCATTGGTGACATGTTTATTTTTAACCCAATACTTATTTTTGTCTATGGACAGGTTTTTGTTTGTGTTTTTAGGACCATATTTCAATTCTCCTTTGGCAATGAGAGCTTTCTCAACCTAGACACCTTTTTCAACTAGGCTTGTGAAGGTCGATCAACAATGGACTTGCAATCCATATTTCAATGGGCCTAGGAGTCTTTGAACAAACATGTTGACCCTTTCTTTCTTAGGTATGTCAATATGGCAGCAACTTGCAAGGCTTCTCCATCATTGGAAGAATGGGATAAAAGTTTCACTAGCATCTTCTTGCGTAAGAGTGCATAAGCTAGTGATGGAGGTATCCATGTCAATGTTATACGCATAATTTTTTATGAATTTGTCTTTAAGTTCATCCCATGTTTTTTATCCCTTTTAAAGTGGAGAAACATTAAGTGTAGGTCTTGTAATACTTTTAGAGAAGAGTCTCATAAAGTAAGTTTGTTCATAGGCAATGTCCATACAGTTGGTCGTGAATTCTCGAACATGCTCAATAGGATTTGTTTTGCCCTTGTATTTGGTAAAGTTTGGTGACACATATCTAGGACGGAATGGTGGCATGTATATATTTGTGTCAAAAGGATATACACATAGGTCATATGACATGTGTGACTTATTTTCAAACATTTGCATGTTTTCTATAGTCTTTTGTAATTGAGCCACTTGAGCTATCAAGGCATCAATCATAGGATTATTTGTTGTATCACACATGGGAGTGATAGGTACACCATGGGTCTCCATTTTTGTGAAAATATGCTGGTTTTTTGTTGTGGGATGTGTTGTTGCAAGATGTATGATGTGTTTTGGTTTGCATGTTGTTGATATTGAAAGTTTGGATTACGGACTTGTTGATAGGTGTGAATATGTGATGAATATGTTGGAATGTTCCCTCCAGCCATTTGAGTTGAGATTTGGGGAATATGTTGACCATGAATATTTTGGTGTCTAAATGATGCCATATGTTGTGTGTTCTAATTGCCTTGTACAAATTTTTGAAATTTTCCATGGGGAATGCTCATGTTTTTCCCTTGGGAAGTATTGGTATTAAATTGTGTTGACATGTTAACATTTGGTTGTGGTCCTTGAATAAAGACGCGTTGTTTACTTCCTCCAAAGGGATTGAATGAGGTACCAATGAAAGGATTTGATGATGATGCACCCATGGCACTAGATGAAGCTACAAATAGAGGATTTGAATAACTTTCCCACATTGATGAGGACCCAAAAGTGGCTCCAACTAATTGTGACGATATTATTGACATTGTTGGCATTGATTGTGATATGGCTTGTGACATAGTTGGTGTGCCTCCAACATATGTTGCATTCATTGTATTGGAATTGTTTTGATTAGATGTGTCATGGGAAGTAGCATTAATGGTACTTGTGGCAATTTGTGAGGTGGCAACAACAAAAAAATTGCTTGTATTTTTTTGAGGTTGACTAGTGTTGGGCATGTTGTTTATATTGTTGACATTATGGTCAAGTGATGTTGGTCTCAAAGTCTTAATGTCAAATCCACATGGTAATTTAGCTCCTTGACTTAGAAGTATGGCCAAATATTTGTCTCTATCATGTAAGACCATTTCTTCCAAAAAGGAGGCTACCTCCAAATTTCGGGCTATAGCTTCTAGGTCTTCCTCAAATACTTGTCCATGTGCATCCCTACGTATGAATGACTCACAGGGATTATGTGACGAAGATAGAATGTTCATATTGCTAAAAGGATTGATGAAAGATGTGTCTTGGTTCATGGTTTGATTCATGTCATTGGAAAATATGTAAGTGTTTTCTTGTCTAAAGTTAGCCATTTGTCTATCTCTTTCTTTGAAGCCTAGTCTCAACCATATAAAATATTGCTCAAATTAAGATTGAGGATGGAAATGACAACTAATTGACACTATTTTTGGAATTTTGAAAATAAGGGATGACAATGCAAACTATGGTTTTGGATTTTTTTTTTTAGTAAAGGAAATGACTAATGCCAAAGGACAATGAAGACTATATTTTTTTGGATTTTTGAATAAGATATGACAATGTGACAATGTTGTCTAAAGGGAAATGCAAAAGGACAATGAAGATTAAGATGACAAGTTATGACACTAATTTTTTTTTTTTTTGGTATTTTTGGAATAAGGTATGCAAAATGAGGACTAAGATGACTTGATTGTCTAAGGTATGCGAATGCAAAGTTCTAAGTTATTTAGAAAAAAAAAGGATCCACTCAACTACCCTAAGCTTGATCTATGTCTCAATTTTGGAGTATCAAAGGACTTGTTTAAAGGACCAAAGGACAATGACAAGATGACTAAGTGAGGTTTCCTAACTTGACTTATGAGTTGGAAAGGTCTCACAAAAGGACAATGACTAAATAAGATAATGATGAATAAGTCCAATGGTACACCCACTCTTGAAGGAAAATATTTTGCTAAGTGAGGTAAGGTTTCCTAATCCAAAATTTGAAAATGAAATGAGGATGCAAGGATTGGTTTATGATTGAAAATGAAGATGATGATGTCTAAGGATGAAACTAAATTTTGCAAGTATGAACCTATGGGTAAATGTAAACTAATGGATGATGAAAAAAATTGAGCAATTTATGATCTAGTTTTTTACAGGATCCTCTAAAAAAAGATGTTTGATGACAATTTGGAAAGATTTGAGTTCGGTTTCTGGTCTGTGACAGTTTTTGTTTTTATCAAACGAATGCGTCATTTTAGGTTATAGATGCATCTCAATATGGTAGATGTGGTTCAACTTCAGCAAATGTGACTCTACAAAAAGCAAATGCAACTCAATGAGGCGATTGCGGTGATTGCGGGTTCCTGCAAAGCAAATACAATTTGATACAAATGCGTCTCCAGGAATGGAAAATGTGGTTTATCAGAGTGATTGCATTGTGGGAAATATCAAATGCAGTAAAAGCACAAAGTTTGTACATACTTTTATAAAGAAAACGACTCAACACGATCCAACTTTTAAACTTGAATCACTAAAAAGTGGCATATATGTTTTGAATTTTGAAATGATGTAAACTAGTAAAATATGTATTTTTAGTATATTTTATGTTTGTATTTTAAAAAATTAAAAATTATTTTAAACTAGTTTTTAATAAATTAAAACTATAATTTAGTTCTGATAAAATGCTGAAAAATGAAGTTGCATAGGACATCAAACTTTTTATAGTAAATTTTATTTTATTTTCTTTCAAATTTTTGTGTGTATTTATAACTTGAAATTTTAGTGCATGAATATATTTTTTTCCAATTTTGATAAATATATATTTTTAAATAAATATTAAAATATGTGTGAATCAAAAAATAGTTGTTTCCACTGGACATCAACTTTCATATTAAATATTTATCTAAAATGGAAAAAAATTATAACATCTTGAAATAGATTCTTTTATCTAGTGTATCATATTTTTTATTTTATTTTTAATAAGTTTCAGTATTTTTCCTTGGTATGGTAATCAACCTAATATTTTGTGTTGATAACCTACTTTTAGTAAAAAATAAAAAAATAAAATATAAAAAAATAATTAAACTATTAAAATAAATATATTTTTTAGAGAACTACATATGGATCTATAAAAGGGTATTTTTGTATTTAAAAAAATGGTGCTCCATATATTTTTAGCAAACAATTTTAATTGAAAAAGTTGTGGAAGTAACTAACTTAGCTAGAATGAATCTTATTAGATCATATGTTTGACCAATTTTTTTTTTTTTGTTAGAAATACTTAAATTCTATTGTGCTAGTAAGTTGGCTAAAAGTGTGACATAGCTTTGTGCTTTTACTTATCGCGACTCATTAATGTGTTTCAGAAAGAAGATATGTGTTATGGTAGTGTGAATTTAAATGTGGCTCCGCTAAGCACATGCAATTCAAAAAGTAGCAAATGTGTTGAAATAGAGAAAATGCAACACAAAAATCTTTAAATGTGTTTCAATAGAGTGAATGCATTGCAAACTATAGTAAATGCATTGCAGGAAGAATGAATACCTAGTTCTTTTGCAAGTTTGACCAAATTTTGAAGTTGTCTCAAGTTGAAAGTGTGTTTCCAGATTTGTATAATGATGTTTGTATGTTTGAATGTTTGAGAAAACACTTGGAATACATAATATTTTTTCTTTGATCAAGCACAATGAAAACAAGCACCATCCTAGGTTAATTCAAGACAATATTTGCTAGATTCCACGTGGGTTTCCCTAACCGCACTTATTCTCAGCTTGTGAATCTAGAAGATTGGCCGCATGAGCTCCCCCTTAGAGTGCACTCATTTCTCAGGCCAACCAAGCTTCCAAACCCCATGAAACTCCCATAGAAAATTGATCACCTCTACTAAGAATTGTGAGAATGTGGATGCCTTTGCAACGACCGTTGTTGTGCTAGAAAATAGAAGGATTTTGGCTACTAAACAAAGGTTTTTAGTTCAAGACCCCCGTTTGAGTGGCCACACATGGGGGAAAGATTAAGCTCCATTAAAGGAGGAATTCCAACTTGAAGAGGTTACACTCAACAAGGTTTTGGGGAATTCTACTTTGTTCGTGTGACACACCCGCACTCATAATCCTAAGTTTTCCATTAGGATTCACATATATATACCAGTCCTGGGTAGCTCAACCAAAGAGCTCCATTTCCGGTCTAAGTCACCTTGGGGTGAGTACTTTTTCCCACCAAGGAAGGCCCAAGTTCTAGAGTCAATAATCATTCCTCTTGCACCCAGGATCGCACAAGTGTGCAAGGGGAGAGGATACTTCAATTATTGAATCAAGGTGACAAAAATTGGAGACACTTGTAAATTTTAATTATCAAATGATAATGTGAGGATGACACACAAGACATTTTGTTCTTTTTAAAATTTTAACTTGAAATGTGAAAGAAAAAGTTCATTTTAAACTCATGCTGTGAGAATGCAAGTCCATTTTAACCATATGAGTTTCAATCCATGCTTGTGTTCATTTTAACCCAATGACATGAAAATGCAAGTAAATTTTAACCAAATGAATGTAAATGGAAGATTTTTGTTTGTTGTTTGTTGATTTTTTCCTTAAGAAAATTAAGAATGTGATAAGAGAATCCACAAAACAATGTTAGATTCCTCACCACAAGCTGAAAACCAAAATATTAGTAACCGAAAACCCTAAGCTACTTAAAAATTTAAAAATCAAATTAAAAAGCTAATCTAAAAATCTAAAAATCTAATTAAAAAGTTAATTTAAAAATCAAAAAATCTAATTAAAAAGCTAATTTAA
>VDFB02376947.1:0-30593 GCA_007258455.2 Sequoia sempervirens
CTTTTATTTTTTAAAACAATGTGATAAAATCACCATTCGAATTAGGGCACAATGAAACCCTAAACATAAAACCGTCCAAACTCCCTATCTTTCAGCATCATTTTGCATTCCACATTTTGGAAAAACATGCTCTACCAGGCCGTCATGGAAAACTAGGGTTCGAGCTCAAATCTGTACTTTTCATGTTGATTCTCCATAATTTGATATTGAATATCTTCAAGAATTCGATGGTGAGTGCTACTTTTCATCAAAATGCAAGAATGTTTCCATTTCTTTCATTTTGTATGCAATCACTTGGGCTTTAAGTCATGGCTATCACCATATTCTGATGTCTTCTACTTTGTTTACACTATCTGTTGATGTTCATTTCTCTTTTGAGGTGACCATTAGAAACTTTTGAGGCTCACTTCTAAAGATATTGGAGGGAATTTTCCTTCGAAGCAAGCTTGGGTAAACTTCCATTATTCTTATCTTTTCATTTCCTATGAAAATAAGCTTGATTTGAGCTCACGATGCATGGAGCCTTTGTATTTTACATGCAATACTATACTTATAGCCACAAATGTATTCCTCCATCTGGGTTTTTGTGTTCTTCGTGGTCGTGGCCATTCATGCATTTCTGGGTGCTTTCTTTTTGAATGAGCTTAAAGACTTCTTCATTTTTTGTATGGTGAATTTCTTTACATAAACCCTTGTGGGTTTAGCAATTTGTAAAAGAAAAAAACTTCCCTAGCCACGGAATTTAAGAGTACAAACTAGGCTTCATCCATTTTGAATGTGGCAAATGTTTATTTTTTGAAACCCTAGCACCATCATGACATGTGTTCATTTTCTTTCGAGGACATACATGCTTGTCTTCAAAATAAGATAGGAATGGAGATAATATTGCTTATTATTCGACTAAAGAAACAACATGGCTCCACTTTTCTTTGATGTATGCAACTGTAGCTCCATTTTATTTGCTCTTAAAAATGTTACTTTTTGCTATTATGGATTTACTCTTTGAAACACATACTGGGTATTCCTTTATTTGCATTCTCTCTTTCAAAACTCTTTAAAAACTCAATGTTGTATTTGCAGGTTGCGGCGTTGAAACTCCTTACTTCCACTGTATTTATCATACTAGGGGTTTAGTTCAACCTCACAAGCACAATATGGAAGCAGTTAGTTAACGAAGCACCATTTTTTTAACCCACTATTTGCACTCTTTTTGAAACTTATATGTTTTTAGTACTTTAGATCATTATTCTTCAAAGAACCTTTTTATGGAGAAAAGCTCACCTTTTCAAAAAAAATAAAAGCATTTTACTCACTCTTGAGTCTATACTTATTTTCAATCCCTTGCACATTCAGAGAAGATTTCCATGAATTATCAATGTATTTGTGACTCTTTTAATTACTCTATGATTTACTCCTGTTGAATGTTTCTATTGAGAATTATGAATATGATTTTCTATCTCAAACCCCTCTTGAAATTAAGGGGTAACATGTTGGGCTCAAGCCCTGTGGGAGCCCATTTTTGCACCACATGCTATTGTGTCTTTAGAAATGGATCAGCAACATGATTTCTCCTACACCTGCACAGTGAACAAACATGTTAGATAAAAACAATGAAGCTCAATGCTCCAGTGACATTTCATTTTTCAAGTTCTCTTGCATACATATGTTTGTTGATCTAATGCATCATAGGAAATGTACTATATTTCTATTGATAGAGCACATAGTGGGATGTAGGAGCATCTAGCAGTGTAGGACAATCTTGCATCACCCAAAAAAAAAATTCTTAATTATCTTCAGTTGTTTTGAGTCCCATGATGGCACTTAGGGGATATAAGACTGTCAGGCATCAAAAATAGTGAAAAATGAGCACTTACTATTTTTAGTAATTTGGCCTAAATGAGCTCGTATGGACATGGAAATTTACCCCAAGGAGCAAAGATGAAAAATATTTCTGGTTGCGAAAGAATCACCTCAATAGCTGCATAGTTTGGGAGAAATTAAAGTTTTCATCCTAGGAAATTTCTCCAATGCAGCTTCAAATTCAGATATAAAAATTTAGAGGCCCCAAAACAATTAAAAATGTGGCTTAACCAATGTACACTTGGCTCAAATTTTGTAGATCTTTTCAAGAGCTTTCCAACGATATGCAATAATAGCAAATCAGACACCCAGATCAAAAGTTATGGCCCCACGAGGTTGGTCCTCTAAAAAGTGAATTTCATAAAAATTTCTTCCTAGGTCGAATGACAGGACTTTTGGCACCAAAACAAAAAGGGGAAATTTGTACTTTCTAGAACATTCTAGGGTAGTTGTTGGGGAAAATAAAAAGGGTTAAATGGGGGAGGTGGCCCTGACAATACAGATTGTGGCTCTGAATAGTAGATTTTCTTTTCAGAGTTGATTTTGTTGTAATAAATCAAGCCCATGAAGCTATAGCATGTAAGTTTTGAATCTATAATTTCACTTTCTGAAAATTATTGAAAGAGGATCATTTTTTTGCCTCACATATTTTATGTTGGTATTTTTTGTTGTGATTTATGTGGGTTCCAGGTAGTGTGGCCCTCATCAAGTGGTATCAAAGCATGAGTTCCTAAGCCTGTAAGAGAGCACCAAACATGAGGTAGTTGCAACAGGACCTGTAAGTGTGGCTTGAGTTCAAGATGCCTCCAAGACTTTCCCAATATGGCAAAGGTAGAGACTGAGGTGGAAGAAGAGATCCACCTAGAGATGAAATCAGATCCCTTAGAAGGCAACTAGAAACCTTGCAACAAGAGGTTCAAAGAAGAGATGTGCAACAAGACAAAGATGATAGTGAAGATGAAACAGAAAAGGAAATGGAAGAGGAAGAGTAGGATCCAATGGATCTTGGAGAAAGAAGATTAATGCAAGTAATCTCAAGCATTGGGAAGAGACTTAAAATTGAGTTTCAACTTTTAGTGGAAATCTGAATCCTAAAGAATTGATTGATTGGATCAATGACATGGAGGAATTTTTTGACTTTGAGGAGATTGAAGATCCTCACAGAGTGAGGTTTGCAAAGACAAAATTGAAAGGTCATGACAGTATATGGTGGAAAGAGGTCCAATTAGAAAGAGGAAGACAAGGGAAAGATTAAATTTCCAGATTGGATAGAATGGTTTCAAAATTGAAGAAACAATTTATTCCAGTCGATTACGACTTGGAGATGCTCAAGAAGATGTAGTGCTTGAGGCAAGGGACAAGGACAGTGAAATAATACATAGAAGAATTTCACAAGGTCCTGATTCGAACAGGACATTCTAAGGAAAATAAAGAGAAATTTTCTTGTTATATTAATGGGTTGAAGCCAAGCATACAGGAAGAATTAGCACTGGTAAGAATGACCACCATTGAGGATGCTTATCAACTTTCTCTAAAGTTTGAAGAATGATTGAGCAAGAGGTTTGAGAACAAACAACAAGGTGGAGGCCATGGAGGAAAGACCGGTGGATGGTCTTATGGAGGTTGAAATGAAGATCAAAAGAAGGGTGAAGGCTCCAATAGTAGCCAGAACCATAAAGGAGATAACACCTACCGTCCTCATGAACAGAATAATGGAGACCAAAGAGGAAGGGGAAGATCTAGACGAGCATCAGGAAGAGGAGGATTTTTTGGAACCTGTTTCTAGTGTGGAGAAGGACATAGATCCTATGAGTGTCCTCAACATCAAGGAAGGAAAAATAGAAGACCTGAGGGTAATGCACGAGTTGCACATGTAGATGAATATGTTGAGTCTTCACATTCTAAGGATGTATAAACAAGAGAGGTTCTTGTTACCAGAAGAGCCTTGTTGAATGAAGAGAAGGAACCAACTCAAAGGAAGAGTTGTTTTGCACCAAATGTAAGTGTGAAGGTAAAGTTTACAATGTTATTATTAATGGAGGTAGTATTGATAACCTTGTTTTAGAAGAAATGGTTAGTAAGTTGCAGTTGGAGAGAAGGCATATGAACCCATACCGAATTGCTTGGTTGTAGAAGAACCATAAAGCCTTGGTAAATGAACAATGTCTGGTAAAATTCAAGATTGGAAATTACCATGATGAGGTATTGTGTGATATTATTCCTATGGATGTTTTTCATATGTTGTTAGGAAAATCGTGGCAGTTTGATCAGCAAGCAGTACATGATGGACATTCCAACACCTATTCTTTGACAAAGGATGGGGTTCTTCATAAGTTGAAGCCCTTGAAAGAGGCAAAAGAAAAGGTATGCAGTAATGCAAGAATTTTTTTGGTTGATGGAAGAAAGTTCCTAGAAGGTATGAAGCATGAGCATATGTGTTTTGCATTGATCCCTAGAGTTGATAAAGAACATACTACTGAGGTACCTATAGAGGTTTCAGATTTGTTGAATGAGTTTCAAGCTATTGTTTCTGATAATGTACCTGAAGGTTTTCCTCCATTAAGAAAGATTAGTCATCAAATGAACTTGACTCTTGGAGCTAGTTTTCTAAATAAGGAAGCTCATCGTATGACTCTAGTAGAGAGTGAAGAGTTGAACAGACAAGTGCAAGAGTTGTTGCGAAAAGGATTGATTAGAGAGAGTTTGAGTCCATGTGCAGTACCTGTAGTACTAGCACCAAAGAAGGATGGGGAATGGCAGTTGTGTATAGATTCTAGAGCCATCAACAAGATCACCATCAAGTACAAATTCCCCTTGGCAAGGATGGATGATATCATGGATTGTTTGAGTGGAGCTAGGTACTTCACAAAGATAGATCTGAAGAGCGGATATCACCAGATTTGTATTAGAGAAGGAGATGAATGGAAGACAGCCTTCAAAATCAAGGAGGGTTTTTATGAGTGGTTAGTTATTCCTTTTGGGCTAACCAATGCACTGAGCACATTTATGCAGCTTATGAATGAGGTATTGAAATAATTTTTAGGAAAATTTGTTATTGTTTACTTGGAAGATATTTTGATTTTTAGTAATACATTGGAGGAGCACTTGATGCATATCCAAAGAGTTTTTGAGAAGCTAAGGGAGGAGAAGCTATTGATTAATTTGAAGAAGTGTAGTTTTTTGAAGAGAGAGTTGGTGTATATGGGATTTGTTGTCTCAATAGAGGGTCTCAAAATGGATCTAGAGAAGGTGAGAGCTATCATTTAATGGCCTGTTATAGAGGTAAGATCATTTCATGGTCTAGCAAGCTTTTACATAAAGTTTATTAAGAATTTTAGCAGTATTTGTGCACCTCTAACTCAAGCATTGAGAGGGGATAGAAAAGAGTTTAAATGGACTACAGGAGCAGCCAAAAGTTTTGATATGTTGAAGAAGAAAGTTATAGAGCAACTTGTTTTGGCCCTTCCATATTTCAATACGGTCTTTTAGGTAGATTGTGATGCTAGTGGCACTGCCATAGGAGTTGTTTTGAGTCAAGAAGGTAAGCCTATTGCCTATTTTAGTGAGAAGTTAAATGATGCTAAGAAGAAATCTATGATCAAGAGTTTTAGGCTATAGTTTAGGCTTTGAAGAAATGGAGACACTATTTGTTACCAAAAGAATTTGTTTTATATATTGATCACCAGGCTTTTCAGTATCTCAATAGTCAAGGAAAGTTGAATCAAAGGAACTTAAAATGGGTTGAGTTTTTGCAGAGTTATACTTTTGTTTTGAAGCACATGAGTGGAAGGTCAAAAAAAGTTGCAAATTCCTTGAGTAGAAGGAAAAATTTGTTGATAGAGATGAACATAGAGGTTGTTGGGTTCAATGAACTCAAGAGTTAGTATCCTGAAGATCCAGACTTTGTAGAAGCTTGGAAAGCTTGTTTGGAACCTGTTATATTGGATAGGATGAGATGGTTGGATTTCTTAATCCAAGATGGGATTTTGTCTAGAGGAAGCCAATTGTGCATTCCAAGGAGTTCTATGAGAAACAATCTAATCAAAGAGAAGCATAGTGGAGGACTGGATGGACATTTTGGTCAAGATAAGACCATTGCTCTTGTTAGTGAGAAATATTATTGGCTACAGTTACAACAAGATGTGAAGAATTTTGTACAAAGTTGCAGAGTATGTTAGATGGAAAAAGGAACAAGTCAGAATATTGGATTGTATCAGCCATAACCTGTACCTAAGAGGCCATGGGAGGATATTAGCATGGATTTTGTTCTTGGATTTCCAAGGACATAGAGAGGGCATGATTCCATATTTGTGGTGGTGGATAGATTTTCAAAGATAGCACATTTCATTCTATGTCATAAGACCAGTGATGTTGTTCATGTTGCAGAGTTGTTTTTCAGAGAGGTGGTGAGACTTCATGGTCTACCAAATAGTATAGTTTCAGATAGAGATACCAATTTTTTTGGTTATTTCTAGAGGACATTAAGGAAGAAGTTGAAGACAAGCTTGAAGTTTGGTTCTGCACATCATCCACAGACTGATGGACAAATAGAGGTGGTGAATAGGAGTTTGGGTAACCTACTAAGATGCTTTCTAGGAGATAATCCTAACGAATGGGATTTGATTATACCACTGGCATAATTTTCTTATAATAATTTTTTCAACAGGAAAACTGGTAAATCACCACTCCAAATTGTATATGGGAGTAGTCCAAGAATTTATTTTCAACTAAGAAAGATGGATAAGGGGGAGAGGAGTAGTGCTAAGATTGAAGATTTTGTTGAGCACCTAAATAATTTGCACGAAGAGGTGAAGAAACATATCAATAAGATGAATTCACAATACAAGGCTCGGGAAGATCAGAGAAGGAGGTATAAGGAGTTCTAGGTAGGAGATGAATTCATGGTTCATTTGCGAAAGGAAAGGTTTCCAGTTGGTACATACAACAAGTTAAAGATGAAGAAGTTTGGACCATGTAAGATTCTGAAGAAGCATGATTCAGGAAATGCTTATGAGGTAGAGTTGCCTAGTGGAATTAACATTTATGTTGTGTTCAACATTGTTGATTTGAAAAAGTATCATGAAGGTGATATAGAGGAGAGTTCGATAAATGAACAGTTGAAAATTCCAACACCTACTTCAGATAAGGAAGAGATAGAAGAAATCCTCAATAGCCATGTGGGTAGAAGCATAAGAAACAGGCAATATGTAGAGTACTTGTTGAAATGGAGAGGAAGGCATGTTGAAGATTCATCATGGTTATTTGAGGTTGAGGTTAACCGTCTTGGTTTCCCTCTAACTCCTAAGAAGTGACAGGGTCACTTTTTAAATTACCCTGGGTGTCTGATGCAGGAGCATCCAATGGTGTAGGGAAATTTTGCATCACCCAAAAAAAAATGTTTCTTAATTATCTTCAATTTTTTTGAGTCCCATGATGGCACTTAGGGGATAAAAGACTGTCAGGCATCAAAAATAATGAAAAATGAGCACTCACTATTTTTAGTAAGTCGGCCTAAACAGGATCGTATGGATGTGAAAATCTACCCCAAGGAGCAGAGCTGAAAAACATTTCAGGCCACGAAAGAATCACCTCAATACCCTGCACAGTTTGGGAGAAATTAAAGTTTTTATCTTAGGAAATTTCTCCAATGCAACTTCAAATTCATATATAAAACTTTAGAGGCCATGAAATAGCTCAAAAGGTGGTCGAACCAATGTACGATTCATTTGCATGTTGTAGAGCTCATCAAGAGCTTTCCAACAATATGCAATAATAGCAAATTGGACACCCAGATCAAAAGTTATCGCTTCGTGAAGTTGGTCCTCTAAAAAGTGAATTTCATAAAAATTTCTTCCTAGGTCGAATGGTGGGACTTTTGGTGCCAAAACAAAAAGGGGAAATTTGTACTTTCTAGAACATTCTAGGGCAGTTATTGGGGAAAATAAAAAGGGTTAAATGGGGGAGGTGGCCCTGATAGTGCAGATTGTGGCTCCGAATAGTATATTTTCTTTTTAGAGTTGATTTTGTTGTAAAAATTCAAGCCCATGAGGCTGTAGAATGTAAGTTTTGAATATATAATTTCATTTTCTAAAAATAATTGAAAGAGGATCATTTTTTTTCCTCACATCTTTTGTGTTGGTATATGTTGTTGTGATTTATGTGGTTTTTGGGCGGTGTGGCCTTCATCATAGTGAGATTCATATCCTGAGCTCTAACATCTTTTCTCATCATGATGCAGGTTCACTTAGAATTGGGAGCAAGGATGGAGCAGCTACAATGAAGACCAACACTGAATACCAACATGCAATGATGGATATGTTTTTCATTATATGTTTCATTTCCTTTATTATCTTCATATGTATAGTTCATCCCTTGTGATGCGTTGGTTCAGCTACTCCCACGGCTTGTGTGGGACAAATGTTCTCTCTTTTCTTTCCAATGAATATGAAAAACAACATTCTTTGCAATCTTGTACAATTCTATATATGTCTCTTTTGAAAAATGTATGCAACATTGTGAAATGAATAAATCATTACAAAATTGATTGAAAGCAATATATTATAATTCATGTATCTTGTTTTATGCTGAAAATTTGAATGCTTTCTTTTGTTGACACACCTTGCACAATAACAACTAAACTTTTCTTTTAAACTCCATTATATGCAATGGTTAAGCAAAGAAAAAACATGTTAAAATCTTTCACCTTAAAATGAACATAAATTGTTTCAACTCTGCCAATTTGAGTTGTAGACCTGTGAAAAATTCAGAACAATAACCCTTTTTCTATCTTCTCTTCATTTCTATAACATCAATCTAGTATGTTAAAATGAATATGTAGGAGTTCTTTTATCTCTAATGTTTACAAAATATTTTCTTTAATTAACCACATTTTTACTTGATTTTCCTTACCATAATCATTACTTGGGAAATAGATTTTGAATTGAATATCATCATATTTGATGTGATCCATTAATCCCTTGAGGAACAACTCCATCAAGTTTTCCTCTACCACATTTTTCATTCTTAAAGATAAAGTCCTAAATTTATGAATATAATCTTTGACCATAAATTTTTCATAGTCTGGTAATCTAGTTAAAGTGGCTATCTATAATATTCTCACCATAATGAGTAATGAGCTCCTCTTGAAAAATAGAACAAGTGACAACACATCCCTTCTTTTTATTTTCTTCACATAGCCAATGATACCAAATGAATTGGTAATGTTCCAAGGAATCCATTACTACCTTTTGTTGACAAGTTATATGATGGATTTTAAATAATTGTTCCATTTGGCAAAGCCAATTGGTAGGATAATTTCCATCAGACTTCTACATATCCAACTTTAGAGTGAATTTCCTAGCTAAAGAATGATGATCCATCTTCAATTATAATTCAAACCCAAAGGCACCCTACCCCTTATGAGACTCTTTTTCCTCCCTATCCAGGATATATGACTCCCTATGTTTGGAATTTCTAGGGTTTTAGCTATAAGAAAATTTCTCTTTTATCTTCTCTATATCACTTTCCTTCACCAATCCTACATCCTCTTTATCACATTTAACAAGATTTCATCCTTCATCTTATTGGTTTTTTTTTTAATTTGTTAATTTATAGATTCATTATCATTATAAAAAATATTCTCAACTTCCACATCCTCATTGCCTAGATATTTTCTAGGTGTGACAAAATTATTTTTTCCTCTTGTTGTACGATCCACCATGATGGAAAAAATAAATTTTACAATAAATCACACAAAATACGTTCAAATATTTTTTTTTACTATGAATTATTAGGATGTATATGTTGCTTCCTAAAAAAAAAATCAATAAATTATCTAACTTACAACTTTGAGAATGAATTTTGGTAGAAACTCTAATTTTTTAATAACTACTTCATTTTTTTCTAAATACCTTTAAATTAAATTGTAGATATATCACTATTTTTTTGTTCAATCCTCTAGAATCAAGAAAAAAAATTAGTAAATTTCAATCCTAGAAGAAAAAATTGTGGAAAACCTAATTTAATAATAACGTGCTTGATTTTGATCTAATTTCTTTAAAATATAGATTATTGTAGATTCAATGTATTCTTGAGAAAACATCTAAAAATATTGAAAATGTTTTCCAAATAATATTCATTTCCCAAAATGATCTCCAAAGGAAAAAAATCATTGTTTATTGCTTTCATAATGCCAACATCAAGCTCTAATACCACTTGTAATGAAATAAATTGCACCATAGAAGAATATAATAGTAAATATTTTAAAACGATTAACAATAGAGAATAGCAAGCCACTTCAAGGGGGGAAACCTCCAAATATCTCCAATGAGAACACAATTCATAATCTAATGATCAAATGACACTCACTACCTCCCATATTACCCTATTTATGTTTTGGATATCACCTAGGTTGAATTAGATACCAAAATATATAACACCTAGGCCTACCTAATTAGCTAGATAATAATATAATAATGATCATATGAATTAATTAAGATTTAAGATAATCATATGCTGACTACTCATAACCCTAAGAATATATAGGAGTAAGGGTGTAGCAAGATGGAGGTAGGATCACAATGCATGAAATTCAACTACAATCTCATATGTTATTATGTCCTACTATAGAAACACTAGAAGCCCATGCATGAAGCCCTCTAGGATGAAACTTTATTTTAGTACATGATTACACAATTCCCATGTACAATCTCTCCCCAAAAGATAATTGCATTAAATGGTGGCAAGTTATAATTGAGTTCATTTGCTTAAACAACCTCCAAAATAACTCAATTTTGAAACCTCCTGGAAAATTATGATAATGACACTTTATACATAGTGCAATTATAGTTGCCACTTGCCAAAATAGTGAAGTGGTATTAATCTTAGTGTATTATAAATTCCCAAAAATATGTCACAAAGATGATGTAAAATTTTTATTACATAATGAGATAAATAAAACTATGTACCAATGAAAAGTACATAGAAAATTATGCACTTTAAAAAAATTACACCCCAAAATAATACCATGTATGAACCCAAACAAACCCTTGAAATTTTCCATAATGAGAACTGCTCAACATCACTTATGGTAATCTAATTTTCTTAGAAAAATTAAACACCAAAATCAAAGACTATCTCCACCATCATGAAGCTCACAAAAAATTATCTTAGATAAAAAAAAATTGTTCAAAAAATGGAGCTATTTTGACCCAAAAATCAACCTCTAAAGTTCAAGTAATTGAGCTTCTTTATCTTCTAATGCAATGAAATGAAAGCCAATATTGACTTTATCGAGCCTTTTAAATGTTGTGGTGAGGTTATATTTGGTCTATCATCTCTAAATATCACCTACAATAAAAATTAAAAAGAGAAACCCCCTAACCATTTGATATAATTACCTTCCTATAAATATTTGATTGAAACATCTATTTCTCAAAGGCCTAAATCAACTAAAAGCACCAAAAAATATCAAATGCCATGTAAGATTTAATAAAAATTTGAATGCAATCCTAGATCTCTAGGTGACTGTAGAATATTACAAAAGCTACATACAAACATACAGATAGTGTAGAATACAAATATCAGCTAAAATCTAATATAAAGAATGTGAAAATATTAATATGAAATTGATTATTCAATGAGAGGAAAGATCTACAATATATAACCTTATAATTTTCAAATCTAATGAGGGCGAGGATAAGGCATAAAATCAAAAATCAAGAAATTGCATCAACTAAGTTTTCAAATCTAATAAATAAGGAAAAAGAAAAATAAAATGAAATAAATAAATTCTATGTACTCAATTTCCTATCCTAACTAAGTAATTAAAATAAATTACCTAAGTAAAATTAAATAATAAGATGTAATGAAATAATTACACTAATAATTCTTAAGTATGCAATCCAAATAAACTTAAAATAAAACTTATCTTTTTTTGTTCTCAAATTAGGAATAAGGTGATTTAACACTTCTACTCAAGGTTAATTTTTATGTTTTTTCAATAAAATTAAACCTTATATCAAATACCATGCTTACAATATCAACTGAATGTAAAAATGGAGCAATACAAGTACACACAAAGATAGGATTTAGTTTAAACAATACAAGTGACTTGGTAAATTAGAATAATGGAATGACATACAAAAGCTACAAAATCCACTTCACTATAACTTGCAATACAAACCCTGTGTTAATTGTAAAATAATTCAATTCACTTCATCTACACATACATTAGGAATTATGAGTTATTTACATACATTCAAAGATACAACCACTAATTTAACAACAATTGCAATAGAAAGCTTCCACTAATAGTTAAACAATACTCAACTCATAAAAACATAACAGAAAAGGATACATAACATTTTAACAATAATTTAAGTAGAAAAATAGATGTACTAAATTTCATTGAATAAATAAAATAAGTGCAAAAGTACACATTTATGTGTTTACAAAATATTTCATAAAAATTTAACACTTTTATGTTAAGAATAGATTTCTTGCATGAAAATCAAGATTATTATGCAATTTTGTCCATAAATACTAAACCTTAATTTAGGAAAACTTTAGATAGATTCTTGATAAGGATAATCATCAACCTAATAATAAACCTTCTAGAAGATCATCTAAAATTAGTTGATCTATAAATTTTCACTAATAATACTTCTTGGAATATACTTGTCTCCTTGAAAATAGTGGTGGATAAAAATACTAAATCCTAATAGTTGACTCTAGAGAAAATTCTAATGGAGCTTCTCTATTCTAAATATGGAAATCCCTTGAAGAAGTTATAAAATTGTTTATATCTAAATCTAACACTTAGGAGATACAATTTATGGGAAGTTTTACAAATGGGGAACTAGAATGTGCTTTGTAGAATGACCTCTAGGATTTTAGAAGTCAGCTCTTTGTTTTGTTAATGAGGGGAGGAAAAAGGGAGAAGAAAAGAAAGATAAAACATAAAACAAGCTATTCTGAGGTGATTCGCCAAGATTTTACAACATTTCAAACCTAATATAGCATAATAAAAACCTAATTAAATCAATTTGAAATTCAAATGAGTATTAAAAATGGTCCAAAACTTTGCATACATTAAAGTAATTGAAATTATAAAAGATGTAAGGAATGAATTACCACCATAAACACTTTGATAGACACAAAGTATGAATTCAAGTAAATAAACAAAGATAAACACATAGAAAAGGTAAACATGACACAATTCTTATGTATTCAATCCCTATTCTTCAAGAAAAATAACATTCTAAGGCCCATGTGTTACACAAATAATAAATTCCTCCTGATTTTTGTATTAAGTGATTGAATACTAGAGAAGAACCCTCCAAACAATGCCACATAGAGCTTAAATATGAAAATTCATCCCTAATGAGATGGGAACTACCACAAATAAAAATATTCCCCACTCATACACCTGTCAACCTCATCTCCATCCAGACCATTGAAATGGCCATACTGGGCAATCGTGAGCAACCCACAATGAGGGTGACGATGCCACATGTTCCTCCATGATCTGACTAGAAACCATCTATGAGCCTTCATAATTGAGCGTCAATGATAAGCATCCATTCCTAGTATGTGCACTAGTAGGCCACTCGTTGGCGTCTGCCCTTTGTTCACACTGGACCTACCAAGGGTTATGGCCAACCACACATTACACTGTTGTGATGCTTAAAAGTACCTTCGAGTTATACCGCTTTGACATGTGCCTCATGGGAGGGTGAGTGCTTGATGAATTGAAAACATCACTCATTCCTTTTAGTTGGTGTGTGGATCCACCACGTGGCATATCAATGCATCACACCTTGAGTATAGTCCCGGAACTTGATTGCAGTTGTGCGGGCTTGGCAAGTGGCTTTACCCTGCATGAAATCTTGAACCCTTGAGCATAAAACTATGTCAATCATAAAAAGAAAGTATTATTGCCAATAATGCCCCAGAAAGGAAAATTCCTTTAGAAAAATAGGTGCGAGGTAGACAACCTCTACAGCTTTAGGTGACTCATGGGGAACTTCACCAGTGGAGGTGAGATCCCAAAATTTTTGGTTTCATGCATAAAAACTCTCGAAAATAAAAAAGGAGGAAGTTGTTGCTCCTAGAGATTTTGGAGACTGGATTGCATGGAAGACCACTCCTCGTAAGATGGCTTCACCTTCTTCTTTAGTGCTCCAAAAACTTTATCCAAAGTAATCATCTCTTTAAAAGAGAAGTTGGTCACGGTCTATGTAACAATCTGCATGTGAAATTACAACTAAGCCAACGGCTGTAACACTCCCTCCACTTTTGTAATATTTTGGGATTGATCGAAGCCTTGAAAAGAAGCTTGATCCTATTTATTTTCTTACAACATTTGTTTTATCTATTCCTTGATCATGACACTAGCATCTGAGAGGAAAGGGGAGGAAAAACCTAGCTAAACTAGCTTCTCGATTTTCTTCCTCATACCCATAATTTTTTGATTAAAAGCCTTTAGGAATGCTTTACATTTAGAGGTGGTTTTATTGTAGCCAAGGACCTTGTTGGTCTTTCAGACAAAAACCTCTTGTTACTCACTCTTGCAACATTGAAGGCATCATCAATCTCATCGCATAATTTTTGGATCAATAGATGAGTGTTTGCGACTTTCAGGATGATAGATGAGGACATGAGGTTCACATGTCCTTGATTTTTGTGCTAGCATTTTGGGAATCTACAATGAATCTAAGTGTAGGCTTCAAAGAAGTGGCTATGACCTTGATTCTTTTCCATCATAACATATACAACTATTGAATCATGGGAAGAATATTGATTTGATGCAAGCTATAGGATAATTTATCTTTCAATTGTTGGAGTTGTTGATATTTTTCTTAAATATCTTGTTGTATCTGATTTTATTTATCTAAAGCATCAACTAGTTTTATATCTTGTATTTTCACTTATTTTTCTAATTCTTACCAAAAATTAGACTCAACCATTTTCTTCCTCTGCTCTTTGAATACAAGACTGTGCCTCCTCTAGCTCCTCTCAAAGCTTACCCTTCTCAACATGCACTTTAGTCAACTATGTGTGGCACTATCATCCATAGCCTTTACCTTATCCAATTCCTCTTGAAACTTGGCATGGGCTTCCACCAAATCCTCTAGGAGCTTAACTTTTTTAGTTTGTTCAGCCTAAAGGCCCTTCTTGGAGGAACAAATGTAGATTCAACCCTTGGAGTGGAAATCTTCAAGTTGTCCCTTCTTTTCATCTTTAGAGATTTTTCCTCTTAGGCCTTTTGAGTGGTTTCAATTTGATGATAGTAGCTAGTAGGAAATGGGATATACTATCCTGCGGTAGGGGTGCTAGCAGGGAGGTTGAATGGAATTAAGACTTAGGAAATGACCACTTGCACTCCCTTTGGAGTAAACAATGAGGAGCCTAGGGAAAATGAGAAAAAGGGAGGAATGTGCTGAAATACATGAGAGGCAAAGGGAGATGGTAGAGGTGTGGCGACCTATGTGGGAATCGACATAGAAACATTCATGGAAATAGGAGATACTAGGGGTTGTGAAATGATGGAAATTGCAATAACTTAAGTCTAAGAGGCAACAAGGACTATTGTCTCAGAGGGGCTAACCAATGAAAAAGAAGAGAGAAAGGGATCAGAGATGTGTACCTATGTGGTTGAACCCATTGGGGCTTGTGTCATCATCGTAGTCATTACATCCTCCTCATATGATTGTTGTTTGTGGTCAATATACCTTTTCCTTCTCCTTTTTACTGGCTATGACAAGGTACCTAAAGAGGACTCCTCTCTTGTTGAAACATTAGGCATTTGACCTTGCCTAGGATTTGAAGATTCTAGATGAATTTTGATGTGTGGCCTCTGGTATCCCATGACATTGTAACTTGTTTCAAATTACATTGATAGGGGACCCTTCGATCTCTCTTCTAGTTTGTTTTTTTACAAAAACCTCCTTATGAGCACGGCTTGACTGAGCCAATGAATATAACTTAGCATGTGAGTCATCCAAAAAATGTTCAAACTACCCATCAGTTGGGACCTCATACCCTACATATGGAATTTTATTTCCTTGGCGGTATTTCCAAAAGTCAGTAATATTCTCATTTCCCCAACCCTCATTATGAGCACGGCTTGACTGAGCCAATGAATATAACTTAGCATGTGAGTCATCCCAATAATGTTCAAACTACCCATCAGTTGGGAACTCATACCCTACATATAGAATTTTATTTTCTTGGCGGTATTTCCAAAAGTCAGTAATATTCTTATTTCCCCAACCCTCATTATTGAGCTTGAGGTGGATTCCCTTGGATATTTTAATTGATATATCAAAATTTCACCTGGGTCAATAAAAAGAAAGCCATGGGGGCCTCTTTGGTCTAGTGACTCTATCCAAATCAATGTAAATTGGTGGCTTCTCTTTTTTCGGAGACCTACGCTCTTCTTAGAATGGGTACTCCTCATGAACAATTGGTGGGGACACCTCCAAATCTACCATACAGCCATTAGGTTCATAACTCCATCAGCCACAGATCATGTCCAAACCTAGCTCTACAAGCTTCATGGTGAGCAACTACTCGGTATGCCTCTTATTTACATTTATCTTGTCTTTTTTGTAAGGAAGCTCATATATGGCCTTTTTCTTCCACCCATACTCATACTTAGATTCAATGATACACAATTGTTGGACCAATTCCAACTCCAAGGTTATATTTTTTAAATACATAGGGAGCCTAAACGGTTCCCCTTTGAATCAATGAAGTTGAAGCAAAGAGAAATGGGCACCAAAGAACCAATCACAAGGATGTTTTTTTATTTTTCAACCAATTATTTTGGTGGTCTATGATCTAAAAAATAATTTTCATAATTCAGCTCCATCAAAGTAGGAATCAAAAATGACTCGAAAAACTCATAATAATCATGTGTGGCCGATAGGAGATGGGTCCATGTAGATATAGGGATCCTATTGGGGGCCTTGGAAGAGTCCATAATTTTTCAAAACCATGTGTGGACTGAAGAAATCTACATTTTGGTAAAGTAAAAGATGAGCCAAGAAAGAAGAGTACCTAAACCTTCACTCAAGCTTATATTTCACCAATTGATAATTTATGTTGTCCATAATTACGTCCAAAAAATCCATCTTGAAGCCCTTCTGCTTCTTTAGGAGGAAGGATACCCCTATCTGGGACTCATAAACACATTCACCTTTATCAAATCCAAAAATAAAGGCGAGCATGGAGAGTGCATCCTACATATCTAGATAAAATTCCTTGAGGGAAAGCAGAAATTTAGGCATTTAGGTTTCGTTTTGATCCCTCCCAAGCTCATAATTGAGAAACTTGAGTTAGGTGTTTCTTCTTGCCTGGAACTTTTCCATTACATCTAGTGAGTAGACCTCTATAAAAAGATTATGGGGAATGCAAAGGATGGCATAGTAGTTGTGGCACTGACTGTAAGCTTAAGGTTCTTACTCTTCATAGTTCCACTATTTGGGTCATATAGGTGAGCACATGCCTCCATCAATTTTGGGTAGGGGTGCACCAATGACACCATGTATTTGTGCAATATGAAAACCACATCTTAAAGTCAATAGATTTGAAATCTTTTAATTTTTCCTTTTGATCCATTATAGGGTAAGAAGCTTCTTTGAGGCCCTTAGTATTTTTATTCAATTTAGGTATGTAGATTTCATTAGTGAAATCTAACACTAAAGAAGAGTCTCTCAAATCCCCTTTTGTTACAATTCTTAAATTGGGTAGCTAGCTTTCTTCGATATGGGAACCAAACTAAAAAACTTGCTATCAAGAAATGATTCTTGTGTCGTTGCTTGCCCCTAATCAATGTCGAAAGTTGACTCTTCTAAGTCCATGGATTTTTCATTTTAAAATTACTAATTCTTTGCACTATTCAAAAGCATCAGTAACTACTTGGACATGACAATCATGTTAAGTTTTCTTCAAAGCTCTAGAAACACTTCTTCGCCAAACTTTGACTTCTTTTCCTTTATTATGAAGGGATTGCCAAAACAACAATATATCAACGTGCATCATTCCACTTCATGCAAATTTATTTTTTTTCCTTGAAGATCACACCCCATAAGGGAAAGAAGTATGAACAACTCATCACGCCATATTTTTGGTAACCTTGGCTAGCATGTGATGTGAAAAAGCCAACTGACCATTTTTTACATAATAAATACCCACCCCCAAAGGGGTATTGAGGGAAATATCCCAAAGATAGACCAATAAGGAATGCCAAGGACAATAAGACTTTTTGAAAAAGGACCAAAACTTGTGAGAACAACACTTATTGAAAGGAAAGCACAACAAAAAGCAACCTAACTAACATATTTACAAAAAGGAACCTTACAAGGGGCCCAACATTAATTAAAATTCTTAGATGAATCCCATTCACCATAATCCCAAGAGAATTTCCCTCTAAATCTTTAAGTTCAAACACATTGCTCTCTTTGCAACTAGTAATGCAGAAAGGGCCCTTCCATAGTGAATCAAATTTTGTATCTTGACCCAACTTAGCAACACGTTCCTCATATTTTAGGACAAGATCTCCCTCTCTAAAACCAAGTTAAAACACTTCCTTTTTAAACCATATCTTAACCACCTATGGACGACTTGTCATGGCATTGTGAGCTTTCTCTCAAGCTTCTTGGACACCAAGTAGTAATGCCAATCCCACTTCCATAGCTCTATCTTCCTAAATATCTAGAGACAAGCAATTGCAATGTTGGTATCTTTGTGGAGATTAGCAACACTACCTCTTTCAACTCACATGGAGATGTTTTTAACACCTATTTAGGAGTAATCTAGTCTCCCCAAAGCATTATTCTTAGGTGTTTATGCCATTCTCTCTGATGATCCTCACCTATCTGCTTGATCAGTGTTATTAAGTTCTTATTCATGGATTCCACCAATCCATTACCTTACAGATAATAATTGGATGAGGTCTTAAGAAAAATATCATTCCTTAATGCAAAATCCAAAAAATTTGAGTCAAGGAAATCTCCTACATTATCCGAAATAATAGTTTTTAAAGAGCCAAAACATGCCACCAACTCTTCTAGGAAATTGAGAATCTAACTCTTCATGGATCCTTTTAGGGGAACTTCTTTTGACCATATGGTGAAGTAGTCCATTACCATTAGAATCCACTTGTGTCCAGCTCTTGACATTAGATTGATCATTTTGATGAAGTCTAAGACCTATTGAGCAAAAGGTTCATCAATCAGTATTGGCTTGAGAGGCATAGCGGAATTTTTTTGCTTACCAACAAAAAACTGGTATTTTTGACATTTCCTTACTAGGCTATGACGATCTATAAATAGGGTCAACTAGTAGTATCCTACATGCATTATCTTCATGGTAGTCATTTTGCAAAGAAATGTCCACCCACTAGACTATTGTGGAATTCATGCAAAATTATACTAACTTGGAGTTTACTCACACATTAGAGAAGTATCCCATCAAAGTTCCTCTTGAAAAGGACCCCTCCAATTAATGCATATCTAGCATTTTGTAACCTATAGGATCTCCTTTTGTTGGATGGGAGGCTTTCTAGATATTTATCGATCACCATAAACTGGACTCTATCTATAGCTTAGGACTCTTCTGACTCAAATTGATTGACTAAAACTTCCTCCGAGAGCTCTTCCTCAACTAGGGGTTCAATTTCATTAGCCAAATATTCACAAAGTTCTTTTCCTCTGATTACTTTCATTGGACAGACCTTGATATCATACTCCAATATTTTTGTGATACAATTTGCTCTTTTTTAGTGATCTCTCCTTCCATGATGTATTTTCTTGCACTAGAATGAGCCACATAAACCATTATTTTTCTTTTTGACACTAGGTGTTTGAACTTCTTAAGACCCTTCACAATGGTGAATTCTTGCTTTTCAAAAGAATTATATTCTTGTTGATTTATAATGTTGTTGGGATTAGAGAAGTCCCTCTACCTCAAAGTGGTTGGGAATTATTCTTGTATGCTTTTAATAGAAGATATGTCAAACGTCCAGCCAAACACTTATGGGGTTTCAACCTTGGGAGGCTAGTAGTGTCGAATGTGTTTGTGGAATTTGATATAATGTTGGAGCTAGTAAAGCACTATGATCCCAATGATAGAAAAATAAGAAGTGAGAATAGAACCTTACTCCTTGAGGTTACCAGAGACAAGATTGTGGAAGTGTTCAAATCGAATCCCAATTATACTGTCAGCATCAACTTTTCTGACTTATACAATGAATATTAGTAGAACCGATATGGATATAGGAAAAATGTGCTTGTCAGGCACAAAAAGGATGATAAGGGAGGATTTGGTCCTAAGGACTTGGAGCCCTTTGAGTGTGAAGAGTTTTCCAATTATTTTAAGAATACATATTATTGTTTGAATCAAGTATTGGCTCATAGGTTTGATGCAAGGATACCAACTGTAACTAAGGGTAAATTTCTAAGGATTAGATTCAATCAATTAAAACCACAATAAACCCAAAGAAGTAATGAAGTGCAAAGGAAAATAAATGAAAACACAGAAAATAGAACAATCTCACCCAGTGTCTTCAATCTCCATGGCTGATCTCCATTACACCTTCTAACTTGTTGATTTGTGTTGCCCTCAGATCGAGTGTGTGAGCAATTTGACTATGCCATTGTCCTAAACAAGCTTTGAAGGATTTGAATCTTAAATTCCTATGCCTATGACAATATGATAAATGAAAATAATAACTATGAATGCTAAATGACTATAATGCCTATATTAATGAAGTGGTTTCTAAATTATGAACAAAATTGACATTTTATAGAAAACGTAATTTTGAATGGATGGATGAGATCGACTCTTGACAGAAACCTAAAATCAAAGGACGAGATTCAATCTAATAATCTCTAATCAGGGGTTAGGAAAAATCCTTAAGTGAAAGTCAAGATGTCATCTGAGAAAATCAGATCAGCGGTGGAGAAAAGATGAGATAATTAATTTCAAAAATTAAGATTTTCAAAATTAAGAAGATAAAGATAGCTGCTTTGTGAGATTTGAAAAATCAGATAAAAGATGGACTAAAAAAGCAAATTTGATAAAATCAAGAACCTGCTTGCTTTATTTGACTTTTAGGAAGAAAGCTACCAATTTGAATTAAATCAACTCAAAATATGGATTTTGTGAGACAAATAAATAATCTTTTTAGATTATTTACCAGAATGGACTGTCAGTTAAGATTGTGATGACATTTTAAATAATTTCATTTATTTAAAATGAGGAGGAATATTAATTTTGTCAATTTAAATAATTAAAGATAATTATTTAATTTAGCAGATATGATCAATAATTAAATAAATTCATTCATTCATTTAATTATGACAATTAGTGACATATTAAATAAATAAATAAAACTTATTTATTTAATAATCAGGGAAAGAAATGTGAAGAAGGGTAATTAAAATAAATTTAGAAATTTATTTAATTAAGGGAAGACTTAGACAATTAATGACGTATTTAATAAATAAATAGAATTTATTTATTTAATAATCATGAAGAATAAAAGGACATGAATTAATTAAATAATTATGAATTATTTAATCAATAGTCGAATGTGAACCAAGGACATAATTAAATGTCATAATTATGCTAGGACGAAAGTGGTTAAAATGGAGCTTGTTGGCCTAGGTCATTTTTAAGTGTCTACACCAACTACTTTGTTGGTAATGGTTATAGATATCCAAAACTAGAATTACAAGGGATTCTATTATGCTACATATATTGTAGAATAAATGCATAAGGGGTTGATTAGTCTAAAGGATGGTAGTGCTCCACTGGTTTTTCCTCACTATTCTTTGTTAATGCACATGATTCTTTATGTTGGAAAAAAGAAATGGAAGAAGAAGAAGAAGCTAAGGCAGAAGGATGAGGAAAGAAATGATCTTCCTATCCAAATGTGGACTCACATCTGGGACCAAAATTGTTCCTATTCAAACTATTTGGCTTTGTGCAATATTATCAATTTCGGTATTTTGGAGAGTATGGGTGTGGCTTTAGGATAAAAATACTAAATCTTAACAGTTGACTCTAGAGAAAATTCTAATGGAGCTTCTCTATTCTAAATATAGAAATACCTTAAAGAAATTATAAATTGTTTATATATAAATATAACGCTTAGGAGATACAATTTATGGGAAGTTCTACAAATGGGGAACTAGAATGTGCTTTGTAAAAAGACCTTCAAGATTTTAGAAGTCGGCTCTTTGTTTTGTTAATGAGGGGAGGAAAAAGGGAGAAGAAAAGAAATATAATACATAAAACAAGCTATTCTAAGGAAATACACCAAGCTTTTACAACATTTCAAACCTAATATAGCATAATAAAAACCTAATTAAATCAATTTCTATGAAATTCAAAAGTGTATTAAACATGGTCCAAAACTCCACATACATTAAAGTAACTAAAATTATAAAAGTTATAGGGAATGAATTACCACCATAAACACTTTGAGAGACATAGAGTATGAATTCAAGTAAATAAACAAAGCTAAACACATAGCAAAGGTAAACATGGCACAATTCTTATGTATTCAATCCCTATTCTTCAAGAAAATTAACATACTAAGGTCCCTATGTTACACAAATAATAAATTCCTCCTGAGTTTTGTATTAAGCGACTGAATACTAGAGAAGAACTCTCTAAACAATGCCCGCTAGGGATTAAATATGAAAATCCATCCCTAATGAGATGGGAACTGCCACAACTAAAAGTATTCCCTACTCACGCACTTGTCAACCTCATCTCCATCTAGACTGTTGAAATGGCCATACTAGGCAATCATGAGCAACCCCCAATGAGGGTGATGATGCCACATGTTCCTCCATGATCTGACCAGCAACCATCTATGAGCCTTCATAATTGAGTGTCAATGATAAGCATCCATTCCTAGGATGCATGCAAGTAGTCCACTTGTTGGTGTCTACCCTTTGTTTGTAGTGGACCTGCTAAGAGTTATGGCCAACCGCACATTAGACACTATTGTGATGCTTAAAAGTCACTTTGAGTTATACTGCTTTCACATGTGTCTCATGGGAGGGTGAGTGCTTGATGAAATGAAAACATTACTCATTCCTTTTAGTTGGTGTGTGGAGCCACCACATGGCATATTGATGCATCACACCTTGAGTATAGTCCCTAGACTTCATTGTAGTTGTGCAAGCTCGGCAAGTGGCTTTACCCTGCATGAAATCTTGAACCCTTGAGCGTAAAACTATGTCAATCATAAAAAGATAGTATTATTTCCAATAATTCTCTGAAAATGAAAATTCCTTCAAAAAAATAGGGGTGCGGTAGACAAAGTCTAAAAATTTAGGCGACTCATGGGGAACTCCATCAATGTAGGTGAGATCCCAAAAATTTTGGTTTCATGCATAAAAACTCTCAAAAATCAAAAAGGAGGAAGTTGTTGCTCCTAGAGCTTTTGGAGAGTGGATTACATGGAGGAACACTCCTCATCAGATAGCTTCACCTTCTTTTCTAATGCTCCAAAATCTTTATCTAGAGTAATCATCTCTTTAAAAGAGGAGTTGGTCACGGTCTGTGTAACAATCTATATGTGAAATTCCAACTAAACCAGCAATTGTAACACTCCTTCAACTTTTACAATATTTGGGGATTGAATGAAGCCTTGAAAAGAAGCTTGATCCTATTGGTTATCTTCCAACATTTTTTTTATCTATTCCTCGATCATGACACTAGCATCCAAGAGGAAAGGGAAGGGAAAACCTAACTGAACTAGCCTCTTGATTTTCTCCCTCATACTTGTAATTTTTTTATCCAAAGCCTCCAAGAATTATTTACATTTAGAGGTGGTTTTATTGTAGCTAAGGACCTTGTTGGTATTTTTTGGCCAAAAACCTCTTGTTACTCACTCTTGCAACATTTAAGTCATCATCAGTCTCATCGCATAATGTTTGGATCAGTAGTTGAGCATTTGTGATTTTCAAGATGATAGATGAGGACATGAGGTTCACATGTCCCTAATTTTTGTGCCCCAATCTTTTGGGAATCTACAATGAATCTAAGTGTAGGCTTCAAAGAAGTGGCTATGAACTTGATTCTTTCCCATCATGACGTATACAACTATTGAATCATGGGAAGAATGTTGATTTGATGTGAGTTGTAGGATATTTTATCTTTCAATTGTTGGAGTTGTTGATATTTGTCTTGAATATCTTGTTGTATCTGATTTTATCTAAAGCATCAACGAGTTTTTTATCTCATGTTTTTAATTATTTTTCTAATTCTTATCAAAAATGAGATTCAACCAAATTATTTTCTTCCTCTACTCTTTGAATACAAGACTGAGCCTCCTCTAGATCCTCTCAGAGCTTAGCCTTCTCAACATGTACTTTAGTCAACTATGTGTGGCACTATCATCCATATCCTTTACCTTATCCAATTCCTCTTGAAACTTGTTATGGGCTTCCACCAAATCCTCTAGGAGCTTAACTTTTTTAGCTTGTTCAACCTAGAGGTCCTCCTTGGTGGATGCCACTTGTAGATCCTTGTGCAGCCTTGCAATTTCATTTTCCTTAGCTCTAACATTTGCCATCAAACCCTCCATGGTAGCTTTCACTTAGACGAGCTCTTGGTCTTTCTTATTCATTTTCTTACTGATTTTGAGAAAATTGGTGGAGTCAACCTTTCACATCTCCTCCATGAGTTCAACCTTATCCTGGGGGAAGAACTCTTTCAAATTTAGGCCCAGTTCTTAGGTCTTGTAATAATCTATTTGTATCTCCCCCTAGACCTTAAATAATTTGGGCATCTTGTGAGCCAACATTAGTGTTTGATGCTCAGGATCAAATATAGATTCAACCCTTGGAGTGGCAATCTTCAAGTTGTCCTTTCTTTTCATCTTTAGAGATTTGTCCTCTTAGGCCTTTCGAGTGGTTTCAATTTGATGATAGTAGCTAGCAAGAAATGGGATATACTATCCTGTGATAGGGGTGCTAAGAGGGAGGTTGAATGGAATTGAGACTTGGGAAATGACCACTTGCACTCCCTTTGGAGTAGACAATGAGGAGCCTAGGGAAAACAGGAAAAAGGGAGGAATGTGTTGCAATAAATGAGAGGTAAAGGGAGGTGGCAGAGGTGTAGTGACCTATGTGGGAATTGACATAGAAAAATTCATGGAAATAGGAGATACTAGGGGCTGTGAAATGATGGAAATTGCAATGACTTGAGTCTAAGAGGAAATAGGGACTATCATCTTAGAGGGGGTAACCAATGATAAAGAAGAGAGAAAGGGGTCAAAGAAGCGTACCTATGTGGGTGAACCCATTGGGGAATTTCCATCGTAGTCATTTGATCCTCCTAATATGATTGTTGGTTGTGGTCAATATACCTTTGCCTTCTCCTTTTACTAGCTATGACAAGGTACCTAAAGAGGTCTCCTCTCTTGTTGAAACATTGGGCATTTGACCTTGCCTAGGATTTGAAGATTCTAGATGAATTTTTTTGTGTGGCCTCTAGTATCCCACGACATTGTAACCTATTTCAGATTGCACTGATAGGGGACCCTTCAGTCTCTTTTGGTTTCTTTTTTATAGAAACCTCCTTATGAGCACGATTTCACTAAGCTAGTGAATATGACTTAGCATGTGAGTCATCCCAAAAATGTTCAATCTACCCATTGGTTGGGACCTCATACCCTACATATATAATATCATTTTCTTGGTAGTATTTCTAAAATTCAGTAATCTTCTCATTTCCCCAACCCTCATTATTGAGTTTGAGGTGAAGTCCCTTGGATATTTTAACTGATAAATCAAAATTTCACTTGGGTAGATAAAAAGAAAGCCATGGGGGCCTCTTTGGTCTAGTGACTATCCAAATTAATGTAAATTGGTGGCTCCTCTTTTTTCGGAGACCTGTGCTCTTCCCAGAATGGGTGCTCCTCATGAACAATTGGTGGGGACACCTCCAAATCTTCCATTCAACCATCAGGTTCATAACTCCATTAGTCACAGATCATGTCCAAACCTAGCTCTACAAGATTCATGGTGAGAAACTACTCGGCATGCCTCTTCTTTACATTTATCTTATCTTTTTTGTAAGGAAGCTCGTAGATGGTCTTTTTCTTCCACCTGGACCCGTACTTCGATTAAATGATACATAGTTATTGTGCCAATTCCAACTCCAAGGTTCTATTTGTTAAATATGTATGGATCATAAATGGTTCCCCTTTGAATCCATGCAGTCGAAGCAAAGAGAAATGGGTACCAAAGAACCAACCACATGGAGGTTTTTGTTTTTTCAACCAATTCTTTTAGCAGTCTATGATCTGAAAAGTAATTTTCATAATTCATCTTCATCAAAGCAAGAATCAAAAATGACTTGAAAAACTCATAATAATCATGTGTGATCGATAGGAGATGGGTACATGCAGATATAGGGATCCTATTGGAGACGTTGGAGGAGTCCATAATTTGTAAAACCATATGTGGACTGAAGAAATCTACATTTTGATAAAGCAGAAGATGAGCCAAGAAAGAAGAGTACCTGAACCTTCACTCATGCTTATATTTCACCAATTGATAGTGTATGTTGTCCTTAATTATGTCCACAAAATCCATCTTGAGTCCCTTCTGCTTCTTGTGGAGGAAGGTCACCCCCATCTAGGACTCATAAACGCATTCACCTTTATCAAATCCAAAAATAAAGGTGAGAATGGAGAGTGCATCCTACATGCATGGATAAAATTCCTTGAGGGAAAGTGGAAATTTAGGTATTTAGGTTTTTATTTGATCCCTCCCAAGCTCAAAATGTAGAAACTTGAGCTGGGTGTTTCTTCCTGCCCCAAAATTTTCCATTGCATCTAGTGAGCAGACCTCTATAACAAGATTATGGGGAATGCAAAGGATTTTACAATAGTTGTGGCACTAACTATAAGCTTAAGGTTCTTACTCTTTATAGTTTCACTAGTTGGGTCATATAGGCGAGCACATGCCTCCACCAATTTTTGGTAGGGGTGCACCAGTGACACCATGTATTTAGGCAATATGAAAACCACATCTTAAATCCAATAGAGTCGAAATCTTTTTATTTTTCCTTTTGATCCATTCTAGGGTAAGTAGATTCTCTAAGGCCCTTACAATTTTTATTCAATTTAGGTATGTAGATTTCATTAGTGAAATCTAACACTAAAGAAGAGTCTCACAAATCCCCTTTCATTATAGTTCTTAAATTGGGTAGCTTATCTTTCTCTGACATGGGAACCAAACTAAAAGACCTACTATCAAGAAATGATTTGTGTGTTGCTTCTTGGCCCTAAATAGTGTCGAAATTCAACTCTTCTAGGTCCATGGATTTTTTCGTTATGTAACTACTAATTCTTTGCACTATTCAAAAGCACCGGTAACTACTTGGACATGACAATCATGTTAGGTTTTCTTCAAAGCTCTAGAAACACTTCTTCACCAAACTTTGACTTCTTCTTTTCCTTTATTATGAAGGGATTTCCAAAACAACAATATATCAACAAGCATCATTCCACTTCAAGCGAATTTAGTTTTTTTCCTTGAAGATTGCACCCCATAAGGGAAAGAAGTACAAACAACTCATCACGCCATATTTTTTGGTAACCTCAGCTAGCATGTGATGTCAAAAATCCAACTGACCACTTTTTTCCTAATAAATACCCACCCACAAAGGGAAATTGAGGGAAATCCCCTAGCGATACACCAATAAGGAATGGCAAGGAAAATAAGATACTTGGAAAAAGGATCAAAACCTATGTGAACAACACTTTTTGAAAGGAAAGCACAATAGAAAGCAACCTGACTAACATATTTACAAAAAGGAAACTTACAAGGGGCCCAACATTAATTAAAATGCTTTAGATGAATCCCATTCACCATAATCCCAAAGAGAATTTCTCTCTAAATCTTCAAGTTCAAATGTATTTCTCTCTTTGCAACTGGTAATGCAGAAAGGGCCCTTCCATAGTGAATCAAATTTTACATCTTTACCCAGCTTAGCAAAATGTTCATCATATTTTAGGACAAGGTCTCCCTCTCTAAAACCAAATTCAGACACTTTCTTGTCAAACCATATCTTAACCACCTATGGATGACTTTTCATGGCATCATGGGCTTTCTCTCAAACTTCTTGGACACCAAGTAGCTATTCCAATCTCACTTCCATAGCTCTATCTTCCTGGATATCTAGATACAAGCAGTTGCAACGTTGGTATCTTTGTGTAGATTAGCAATACTACCTCTTTCCCATAAACCAACTCATATGGAGATGTTTTTAACACCTATTTAGGAGTAATCCAGTCTTCCCAGAGTATTGTTCTCGGGTGTTTATTCCATTCTCTCAGATGATCTGCACCTATCTACTTGATCATTCTTATTAAGTTCTTATTCATGGATTCCACCAATCCATTACCTTGAGGATAATGATTGGATGAGGTCTTAAGAAAAATATCATTCCTTAATGAAAAATCAAAAAAAATTGAGCCAAGGAAAGCTCTTGCATTATCCAAAATGATAGTTTTCAAAGTGTCAAAACACGCCACCAACTCTTCCAAGAAATTGAGAATCTTATTCTTCATGGCTCCTTTTAGGGGAACTTCTTTTGAACATCTGGTGAAGTAGTCCATCACCATTAGAATCCACTTGTTTCCAGCTATTGACATCAGATTGATCATTTTAATGAAGTCTAAGACCTATTGAGCAAAAGGTTCATCAATCACTATTGGTTTGAGAGGCATAGTGGAATTTTTTCACTTACCAACAAAAAAATAGTATTTTTGGCATTTCCTTACTAGGCTATGACAATCTGTACATAGGGTCAACCAGTAGTATCCTACATGCATTATCTTCATGGTGGTTGTTTTGCAAAGAAATTTCCACCCACTAGACTATTTTGGAATTTTTGCAAAATTCTACTAGGTTGCAGTTTACTCACACATCAGAGAAGTATCATGTCAAAGTTTCTCTTGAAAAGGACCCCTCTAATTAACACATATCTAGAATTTTGTAACCTGTAAAATCTCCTTTTTTGTGATGGGAGGCTTTCCATATATTTATCAGTCACCATAAACTGGACTCTATCTATAGCTTAGGACTCTTCTGAGTCAAATTTATTGACCAAAACTTCCTCTAAGATCTCTTCCTCAACTAAGGGCTCGATTTCATTAGCCAAATATTCACAAAGTCCTTTTCCTCTTATTACTTTCATTGGTAGAACCTTGATAACATACTCTAAGATTTTTGTGATCCAATTTTCTCTTTTTTCAATGATCTCTCCTTCCATGATGTATTCTCTTGCACTAGAATGAGCCACATAAACCATTATTTTGATTTTTGAAACTAGGTGTTTGAACTCCTTAAGACCCTTCACAATGGTGAATTCTTGATTTTTAATAGTTATATTTGGTTTTGTACCCTCGTCAAGTTCTTGACTAGAAATTAATCAGATGCTCTCCCCTTTCTTTCTCATCTTTCTGCATAGGCACTGCAACGATGTTATGTTCACCACTATAGACATACATGATGAAATATTTTTCAAAAGTCCGGGTTAACCAGCACTGGGTTAGAAGAAATTGATTCTTTTATTTTTTTTAAAGTGTCTCTACCCTCTGGAGTCCATTTTAAAATAAATCCTTCTTGAGCATAAGGGTAATAGGCCTTACAAGCCCAGCAAAGTTAGAGATAAATCTACTGAAAACTAATTTTTTCCCAAAAAGAATGTGGACCCCTTTCTTATTTACTGGTAGGGGCAATTACTTATGTATTTCACCCTCTCAGGGTCTATGGAAATTCCTTCTTGGGAGACTATGTACCCAAGAAACTTTCCCTACAAGACTCTAAAAACACATTTATTGGGGTTCAAAGACACCCCAAACTCTTGGAACTTCTAGAAAACCTTCTCTAAATGGTCGAAATGATCCTTCTTAGACTTGGAGAATACTGTTAGGTCATCCATATATATAAGGATGATTAAATTTATCAAATCCTTGAAAGCAACATCCATTGCCCATTAAAAAGTGGCCCCTACATTTGAGAAGTCGAAAGTCATCTTGGCATATGCATGTTGAATGAACAAGAAAATTGAGAGGAGGAGGTGAATCAGTTGTATCAAATTAAAACATTAAAACCCTCAACAGTAATCAAATCCACATGCATTCATTAAACCCTTAATCTTTTATAATGTTTGAACATGAAATGCAGATAACAGAAACTGAAACAACACCATACACAAGAGAATGCCAGATTTACATGGAAAACTCTAGAAGGGAAAAACCATGGTGAGGATTAGCTCACAATATAAATAATTGTAAAATTGATACAAAGAGGCTCACTACCAGACTTGGACACACTTTCTAGAAAGACTCACAGCCCAAGATCATTGTCGAAATAGAAAGAAGAAAGAAGATAGAATGTTACATAGAGCACACAATCTTAATGCAATAGAGAATCCACCACAACATCTCTAATAACACTCATAATCTTCAAGTGATCAAGATACCTCATCTCACTACATTCAACAATCTTGCATTATAGCTCACACTGCATTTCACAACTCTACACTGAAGTTCACATCACAAAACCCAACTCTATTCCACACTCTACATCTTGCATCAATTCACCTCACATTTATACCATCCACAACTTGAAAAACATATTCAATTCAGCTATACACACCTTACACTTTAAAAATTAAAAATAGGTCAA
>VDFB02376948.1:0-29339 GCA_007258455.2 Sequoia sempervirens
CCACCCATCATTTCTCATCTTCCCAAGTTTGGAGAGTCAAAGATTACAAGTTGTCAACCAATCCATCTTGTATCCCTAAAAACACTCCATCCACACCTTTGCGCATGATATCCAATTCTCAAATTGACCATGTATTGGCAACAACCCTTCATCATAAGGATTCAAAAGGCACTCTATTGCGATGTGCGCACAAAGAAAAAGTTAACCCCAATATCAATGAAGCAAATCAAGAATCACAAAAGTTGCATTCAAGTGCATGTATCTAGTAAAGCAGCTTCTTCAAGGAGGATATCGATGGCGCACTATGACAAGGGCATCTATATCAACAATACCTTGTAATTCAGCATGAGCTTAAAATCTTTTAGAAAAACCAAAAAATCAAAAAAAATATGAAAATCCAAAAAAAATCAGAAAAAGGATTGAAAACAGTAAAGAAAAAAATTGTCCTCTAGTGAAAACCACTACGGTGGCGCTTTGGGCAAGACCATGATGAAAACTTGGAAAACAGGCATCATGTGTGGAATCAAGCATCTGCGTGCACCAATTCAGTTGAAAGCATCTCATCCCATCCATAATAAAGCCAACATTCCATCAGTCTTATCCATAAAAATTCCACTCATCCACACACCATTGATCCAATCCATTTTCATCCACCCGCATCCATCATCCAAGTTATCTTGATCTTGATGAAAGTTTGGGGCACACTTTATGCTTGCTTATGGTAAACATCTTGACATGAGCTATATTTTAATTTATCCTATCCTATCCAAAATTATTTGAGCCATGAAGCATTATCTAATAAAGCATTATGTCATTTAAACACCTTATCTTATCACAAGATAATCCTTGGTATCCTTTGCGTGCTTACCATACCCATCCATCCATACACCTATTCGAGCATCCACCCATTGCATTCCATACATTGCTAGACATTGGGGGTAGATATTTACATCTTGCTTTGAGAATAAATCTTGATCTATATCCTCCAACTTATGTGGCGATCTAAACATTAGCAAACATGAAACCAAACTAGTCAAAGCATTTGTGATCCAGAATCCAAATCACTAGCCCATGGCATATTTTGATGAACAAACATTCCTTATCAAGCTTCATCTTTCATCGAACATTAATCCAAACAATCACTATTAGTTGCATCTAAACGTCACATCAAATCATCTAAAACATCTTTTGTTCCAAATCAAGCTTCAAAATCTTGATCAATCAACTCCAATCAACCCATCATCATCTTGGGATATCTTTCCTGATCATTGTGTTGCTTAACACTATCCTTGCATTGTTGTGCATCCTTAACAATGTTATCATCATCAATCTTGATCAATCAAATCCTTACATTGTTGTGCATCATCAACAATTATCATCAATCGACCAATCAATCCTTGCATTGTTGTACATCCTCAAAAATGTTATTTTCATTAATCCTGATCAATCAAATCCTTGCATTGTTGTGTATCCTCAACAATGTTATCATCATCATCAATCCATTGATTTGATCAACCAACCTTAGCTTGGTCTTCAAAAAAATCCTAAATAGAGCACTGATACCATCACACATATCCATATCCAAGTCATCAAAATCTCGAAAATCAAAAACATCAAAACATATCAAAATCCAAAAAACATCAAATTAGAAAAACATCAAAATTAGAATCAAAACTATGTCATCTGAGGCTTAAAAGCGTGAAGGCAGGCTAAACTTTGATTAGCCCAGAGACATCAAAATCCAAAAATTCAAAACATCAAATCCAAAAACATCCATAAAATCTCAAAACCCAAAACATTAAAATAAAATCAAAACATTTAGAAAAAATCCGAAATACCAAAAGAAACAACCTCAAAATATTCCGAAAACATTAAAAACATCAAATGTTGAAAAATCCACCCACCCCATTTCTCTTTCACGCAATAATCCGTCATCCATAATAAGTAGGTCGTCACCTTCATCCTGTAGCCAAAACAAGCCGAAGCAATCACAACAATCAGCAAAAGCAAGCTTCAATGTAAAATCCAAAAGCAAACAACAAACGTAAATGAAAATCGACTCTTGATCATTTTCAAACATGTTAGTCAACCTTATATTAACAACCTATCAATCAACTTATCAACCCATCATCATCCTATACAATGCATGTCCTAGGATATATCGTTCTGACAATGGGCATCATTTTGGATATCACTTTGGATTCTTATCATATCAAAACACATCCCTCTGGCTAAAGGTATAAAGAACATTGGCTTGTTTGTGTACTTGATCTTTTCTTTTGATTTATCTTATTGCACTCATTCCAAGGACCTCTTGATGATATTTGAATGAAGGATTTAGAGGCGGGAATGGAGGCAACAATGGTATTATCTTTTTGTCTGTGTTTGTTGGTTGTAATAAAATAGCAGTGAATACTTTGGCACATTAGGTATCTCTGGCAAGGGTTTTGTATGTCAAAGTGTGAACAGGATATACTCCTATATACGTTTTGTGAGGTCAAATTCCATCACACTAGGTACAATGCCATCTTGGTTCTTCATACCTTGATGCATGGTATCTATGTGTGTTATCAACTGCCTCAGGCCAGATAGCCCTCTTTCCAGAGTCCCAATCCTTGATAATAAATCTATCATGTCTAACAGAGTGTGAGATCAGCGGATTGGATTCTCTTGTCATCTCATTTCTTCTTTCCTGCAAGCTACAACATAACATTACAATGCATCACCGGTGCATCCATCTTATCCACAAAAATACAATGACATACCACACTATCATTCATATCATAATAGGAAACATCGATCATTTCACATGCATTGCATTTACATCATCATCATAATATAGATCTGTTAGTCTAAGCATGCATAAATCATACATTTACATAATCTTAGCATATCACATCATCCATCTCATCCATCATCACATCATATCATCATTTAAGTTGTTTATTGATCATGACAAGTTTATTCTTTGAACCAATGCAACAAGTAAATTGCTTCAAAGGAGCCAAAATGTAGACCGTCAAATTGACATCATGCATATTTAACTAATCATATTCGCTATTCAATTAAATAAACCAAGTTTAATTGATTAATCTCTAAGTCGTCCATCTAAAATTAAAAAATTAACTTTATTTAATTTGATCCTATCACTATCCCCTTAGCTAAATAAATCAAATATTTATTTAACTATATCTTTATCACCTTTCATCTCCCTTTGATTTGATTTAAATCCCTAAATCTAAGTCAAATGGTTCAAAAACATCTAACATCATCTTAATTAATCTAATCCATGATTAAATGCTAATCCTAATCACTTGGATTCTCTAGATTTTGCCACTTGCACAAATAAATCAATTTATTGATTTATTAAAATCCTTATTTTCTTTCAACATGGCATCTTGGAGGAATATTCCCTCAAATTTGAATTCAAAAACAAGTGGACATGTACATCCAACAAAGCATTTATGAGCTCTTACATGGCTCTTACATGTCCCTTGCACAAGTCAAACTCAACATTAACTCTCAAATTCAAATTTGAAATCTCCATCTCTTTGGCACAATGCCCAATGGTTCTATAAAACCATGACATATAGAAAGAGTATAAAGAAAACCATGACATTTAGTCTAAAATAGAGGTGATTAAAATGCCACAAGTAACTTTAACCTAAAGAATAAGATAAGAAAAGGAAGGTTTGGTACTATTGTTCATAAGTGAGATAGATAAAGATTTTCAACCAAAGCCAAGTTATTGTTCATAGATTTGGAACTGAAAGTTGCAAAGTAGGATCGTGAGTAGCGTGGACCCATAGTAAGACCGTAAATCCTATATTGAAGCCGAAGTGGAAGGGTGACTAGTAAGATAGAAAATGGAGTAGCAAAAGGATCAAAATGCACAAGTAAGTTCTACCCTACCTACAATGGCTAGTCAGAGGTCTATGAATGCTAGTAGCTCTCTCTCTCTTGTCATTCATAACTATTTTGAGGATAAGGAAGAATACATAGATGAAAAGGGAAATTTTAAGTTTCTAGATGTTAAGATATTGAATCTATATCCTAAAAAGGGCATTAAGGCTAAAACAATGCAGTCTATCAGACAATTTGAACTAAATCTCAAGATATCTAGAGTCAGGATCTCTCCAGTCTATCTTCCAATTTTATTACCAGATGACATTAAAATATGGAAAGAAAAAGGATATTTCCATGTACATTTCTCTTATGTTGATATAATAATTCATCCTCATTTCAACTATGACATAGGAGTTGAGTATTTTGGTAGCCTTATAAATACTCATTGCCACATTTGGGATCAAGTTGTCATTGCCCAGTTTAGAGGCCAACTCACCAAAGCTTTTGATGAAACCCAAGGAGGTGATGGTCATATTCCTGTACACCCAAATTTCACCATCAGTCTAGATGATAAGTATGTATAGTCTGCCTTTTGTTTACTTTTGCAAGTCAAAGGTGTTGAGCTTCAACCTGATTCTATTTATGCCATAATTGGTGGTTGATGTATCTATCACTTATTAAACACTATGTTTCCACCATCCAATTTTCCAGCCATAGTAAGTTACCCAAAAGGTAATTCCAACATTCTAGATTTTAGTCATCACATCAATCATGAAGGGTTTGACATAGAATTTATGATCATCAAGAAACTAATTAATCAGTCACAGCCTAGGTTTCATGAATTTCCTACACCATCCCATAAGTTGTGGTCTACTAAACCTTGTGTGCAAAGTAGATGAGTTTCTAGTGTTGATCTTGGATCCTTACTTGAAGAAACTCAATTTGAACAACTAGAAGCCTCAACCAATGGAAGACCCAGTTTGTCAACTAGGTCATACTCTTTATCAAGAAATTTTTTTAGTACCTCCAATAAGCCATACATAGATTATAATCCTGAAGAATCCATTAGAACATCCAACCATTTACCTTTGTACTATTTGAAGAGCACAAAAATATACTAAGAGGGGGGTGAATTAGTATATTAACAATTTTTCACCCTCTCAACTTTGATCAAATTTAAACTCTAACACAATATCAGCCATGCAAGAATATAACAATATGAACAAGTTGACACCAAGATCTTATGTGGAAACTCTTACAGGAGAAAACCATGGTACAAATAATGTACTTTATGAATGATATAAGTTTTACAATGAATGTAGGCACCAACCTACTTGAATCACCAGCTTTCACAATTTAGTAGGCACCAACCCACAAGGAGCGCCAACTCCTATCTATGTTTTAGTAGGAACCAACCTACAAGGAGCACCAACTCCTAAATTTGATTTAGTAGGAACCAACCTACTGGAGGCACCAATCCCCCACTTTCTAAGCACCAACTTAGCAAAAGATAATAACTTCAAGAACAATGTTCCACCTTAAATGTTGCTTCTTCAACAGATGATGGACAATTCTACTCAAATATATTTCTTTCAAATCTGATCTGAATCACACTATGTTCTTCTTTTCAAATATGATCCAACATATGCACAACTTCTTTTCTCAAATATGATTGCAATTATGCTTACTCTCTTTCTTCAAATCTGATCCAAACTATGTACCACTTTACACAAAACTAGTCATAATCATAGCATCAACTTCTCATAACTTTCTACCTTGAGATCTACCCAAAATTTTCCTCTATCTCTACATAGACTCCTATATTTCTGCTCAAAGTCTTCCTTTATCTCTGGTAGATCTTCTTCTTTTATATCAGCATACACTTCTCGCAAACCTGCAATGAACTCTTCTCTTAAATCTGTATTTATACTTCTTTTATATCTACATGTATATCTTTTAGATATTACTTTTATTCTTTATTAAGATCTGCTCAAGCCTTTGTCATAAATTTGCTCAAGAATTCTTTATATTTGCTTCACAAGTTTTGTCATAAATTTGCTCAAGAATTCTTTATATTTGCTTCACAAGTTTTGTCATATATTTGCATAATGTTCTCTTCTCTCTTTTGAATTTTCTCAAATCCATCTTAAAATTTGAGTGTCTTCATACTCCTGGATCTACTAGTGTACTTATGATATCACACTTTTTCAACTCTTCGCATGCACTTCTGCCACACAACTCTTAGTTTTTTTGGATCTATATATATATATGTGTGTGTGTGTGTGTGTGTGTGTGTGTGTGTGTGTATGTATGAATATATATATATATATATATATATATATATATATATATGTACATATCAACCATTACAACCTTTGTTTTAAGCAACATGTTTTCTTGAATCGTAACCCTTACAAACAATATGTTTAATATTAATTTGCTTGCTTTTCACTAACTAGGTCGCACTATATCATAACTTTTATATGATTTGTTTTCTTTCCTTAACCAAAAGCAATCACTCCATTCCAAATCATTTATTTTCCTTTTTAAATCTATCTGTTACATGAATTGCATCTATTATACATCACCTTATTTAAATAATTTTCTTTATGAAATTGTCCTTTTTCTTCAAATTACACCTCTTTTTCATATCTGAAGTCACATCATTTCCATAAATTAAATTGCACCATTTTAACTCTTGTCTTTATTGGTTTTGTCTTATTCATTTTTTTGTCCTTTTCCTCATTTTGTCTTTTAGTGATTTCATCTTATTCATTAAGAATCTGAACTGTTGTTTTTAGAAGATATCGTGCCTCTTCAATTAAGTTGCTTTTAATTTAGAGAACAATTTCATATTACCTAAAAGGTTAGTTTCTTATGTAGATCGATTTATTTATTTTTAATTTTTGTGTAAGTTTGTCATGTTGTCCATAATTTTCTGCTTAAACAATGTTGACAATCTACACTTAACGATCTATATTAGTGATCCGTATTTTCAATCTGTATTCAACTGTGAGGTAATTGTTTGCACTTTTGTTGCAACAAAAATTTGTATACACTTCACTTCTCTTTGACATCAGTATTCTAATTTATTCATGATTGATATCTAATCTAAATTTCTCCTTCAAATCGATGTCTCTTTCCGAGTGTGATCTAAATTTCTCCTTCAGAATAATGCTCATTTTCTTATGTTTTGAATCATGATTGACTTAGGAACCAAGAGTACAAGGATTCAATCATTATAAATTATTTAGCTTATTTAATCATGCTTCCACTACCTTGTAGCTTAGGATATTTGATGTGATCAATCTAATTCTTTTTAACCAGTGATTACAATGGTTGCAATGCCAATTTATTACTGTTATCATCCTCATATGTTTGACATCAAACTTAGACAACAAATTCCTTCCACAATGGATTTGATATTGATGATAATCAATCCAACAATCTTGATCATACACTTGACATCAATGACTCTATCTTTTTCACTTTGACATCAATGACAACATTTCCAACAATCTCCTCCTTTGTCATTTATGGCAACACAAACATTATTCTTTTCTTTTCTTGCTCCCTTTTACTATATCTTGCTCCCTTTGACATCAATGGAAAAGGGATGTTTATGAAATTTTTGTCCACAAATGGATCATGAGAAACATCCATTCTTATACTTATTCTAATGCAATGAGAATGCACATCTCTTTTTCTGATTCTCTTATACTCACCCTTACTCTAATACTCCTCTTTCTTGGATCTTGAAAGTCTTCAATTCATTACATGGGTTAAGAATATGCAATATTTTCATCATCTAGATACCAATCCATTACTCTCCCTTGTTGTTGATCTGTTACACAGGTGAATTCTTCCTTTTATGGTTCTTGACATCAATGCAATAGTTTCCCTTTTGTTGTAGCTTTCTTTTTTATCATACTTTCATCTTCTAGGATCTTTCATATGTATCCTTCACTTATTGATTTCTTGTTGCATGCTTATGTCTCTGTCCCTTTTGATAATACATCTTTTCAAATACAAGCATACTTCTTTGAATTATCTTCATCTTCATCAAGCCTGGTCTAACTTACATCTTTGCTATTTCCATTTTTCTTCCTTAGGGATGAAAGATAATATCAACCTCAGCTACCCTTAAATTTGTGCTTCTTCTTATAAACTAGAAGAGACATATATGAACTTGCATTGGTTTCTTCATTTCTTGCATTTATCTTCTTTCTCCAAACTTTAATAGTTTTTTCTTTTTGTTTGTTGGAGACATTTTCTTTCTTGCTTTGTCTTGGAGGCTCAACAAATATAGTTTGGAAAAAATGTGATGTATGTCCAAATTTTCTACACTTGTAACGCATAATATCATGATCAAATGAATTATAATTTATCCTAGTGAAGTTTGAAGTATTTCTTGCATGAATTCTGCAATTCATTGCTTTATGGCCAAAATTGTTGCATGAAAAACAATATCCATTGAAAGAATAAAATTGCCCAGCGTTAAATTTTCTTTCATTTTCCTTGGAACTTGTGGCATTCTTATCAAACTTTGTACATTTCTCCATTGTCTTTTCCAATTCTTTCTTCAACATGGCAACTTCTTGTTCCAACTTGTCACAATCTATCTCTTTTGCACTTAACTTGTTCTTTATTTGATTTTTAACTTGTGCAACCTCTACAAGTCGAGTCCTTAAGTCTTCAATGATTTTGTTTGATTCCTCTAAGCTTTTTGTCATTTCCTTAATTTTTATTTCATGCTTGGTGACCTTCTTCAATTTCTCATTCTGTTTATATGCATAATGGAGCTCTTCTTCGAAGATCTACTTCTTCTTCTTCATTGCATTCTTGGTCAAATTCTTCTCCTTCAGGTTTGCTATTTGTGTCTTCCATGGCCATAAATGGTATTTATTCTTCATCATTGCTTTGGCATTCATCAATTTGTTCTTCTGAAGAGTTGCTTTCTTTCTTTGAATAAAAGCTCTTTTTATGTTTTTAGAATTTCTTCTTTGAGTTATACTTATAATTTTTCTTTCCCTTTTTCTTTGTGTATACTTCCTTTTCATTTCACTTGTGTCACTTTCATTTTGAGGACATTTAGAAGTATAATGTCCACTTTCTCCACAATTGAAACATTTAAAAGGAAATTTTCCTTTATACTTCCCATTTCCTTTCTTTATCTTTCTCATGAAATAAGCCTTTGCCTCATCACTACTTACATTCTTGCTTGATGCATAATGCTTGGTTTTGCCTTTCTTGGATGCTTTGAAGGAAATCTCATTTTGTGGTGTTCTTCCTTCAATTCTCATTTCATTAGCAGCAAGAATCCCATGTAGGTCATATTTTGCCAATTTGTCTAGATTTGCCAATTCTTCTAATGCTAACACCTTGGAATCAAATCTCGTAGATAAGGATCTTAATATCTTATAAAAAACAAATGCATCATCAACCTCTTCACCAAGTCCTCTCATAATATTTACAATTTCATCAACACAAAGAAAATATGATGATATGCCTTCATCTTCTTTCATTTTAAGGCATTCAAACTTCCTTCGATGAGTTTGTAACTTTGCTTTCTTCACTTTGGCATCTCCTTCATAAATATTTTGAAGTTTGACCCATATTTCTTTTGTTGACTTGCAACGCATGACTTTTGTGAACTTGGAATCGGTTAAACTACAAAGAAGAGCATGCTTGGCTTTGGCATTATTTTATTTTCTTTTATTTCTAGCTTGATCCATTGGAGGGGTTGATGGAGGTGTATAACCATCTACTATAGATTTCCAAACATCAAACCATCTAGGGGGTTGATGGAGGTGTTAAAATAATGTAATTTTATGAATTATATAAGTTTTACAATGAATGTAGGCACCAACCTACTTGAATCACCAACTTTCACAATTTAGTAGGCACCAACCCGCAAGAAGCACCAACTCCTATCTTTGATTTAGTAGGCACCAACCTACAAGGAGCACCAACTCCTAAATGTGATTTGGTAGGCACCAACCTACAAGGAGCACCACCTCCTAGAGTTTGTAGGCACCAACCTACTGGAGGCACCAACCCCCACTTGCCAAGCACCAACTTAGCAAAAGATAATAAATTCAAGAACAATGTTCCACCTTTAATGTTGCTTCTTCAACGGATGATGGAAAATTCTACTCAAATATATTTCTTTCAAATATGATTTAAATCACACTATGCTCTTCCTTTCAAATATCATCCAACATATGCACAACTTCTTTTCTTAAATCTGATTACTTATGCTTACTCTCTTTCTTCAAATCTGATCTAAACTATGTACTACTTCACACAAAAATGGTCATAATCATAACATCAACTTCTCATAACTTTCTACCTTGAGATCTGCCCAAATTTGTCCTCTATCTCTATATAGACTCCTATATTTCTACTCAAACTCTTCCTTTATCTCTGCTAGATCTTCTTCTTTTATATCAGCATACGCTTCTCACAAACTTGCCATGAACTCTTCGCTTAAATATGTATTTATACTTCTTTTATATCTACATGTATATCTTTTAGATATTACTTTTATTCTTCATTAAGATCTGCTCAAGCCTTTGTCATAAATTTTCTCATGAATTCTTTATATTTTGTCACAAGTTTTGTCATATATCTACGTAACCTTCTCTTCAATCTATTTTAACTTTTCTCAAATCCATCTTAAAATCTGAGTGTCTTCATACTCCTAGATCTGCCGGTGTACTTATGATATCACACTTGTTCAACTCTTTGCATGCACTTTTGCCACACAACTCTTATTATATATATATATATGCAAATCAACCATTACAACCTTTGTTTTAAGCAACATGTCTTCTTGAATCGCAACCCTTACAAACAATATGTTTAATATTAATTTGTTTTCCTTTCACTAACCAGGTTGCACCATATCATAACTTTTATTTGATTGTTTGGTTTCCTTAACCAAAAGTAATCACACCATTCCAAATCATTTATTTGCCTTTTTAAATCTATTTGTTACATGAATCGCATCTATTATACAACATCTTATTTAATTAATTTTCTTTATGAAATTGTCCTTGTTCTTCAAATTACACCTCTTTTTCATATCTAAAGTCGCACCATTTCCATAAATTAAATCACACCATTTTAACTCTTTTCTTTATTGGGTTTTTCTTATTCATTTTTATCCTTTTCCTAATTTTGTCTTCTAGTGATTTTGTCTTATTCATTAAGAATTTGAACCGTTGTATTTAGAAGATATCATGTCTCTTCAATTAAGTTGATTTTAATTTAGAGAACAACTTCATATTAGCTCAAAGATTAGTTTCTTATGTAGATCAATTTATTTATTTATTTTTAATTTGTGTATGTTTGTCATGCTCTCCATAATTTTGTGCTTAAACAATGTTGGCAATTTGCACTTAACAATCTATATTAGTGATATGTATTTTCAATCTATATTCAACTATGAGGTAATTGTTTGCACTTTTGTTGCAACAAAATTTTGTATACACTTCACTTGTCTTTGACATCAATATTTTGATTTATTTATGATTGATATCTAATCTAAATTTCTCCTTCAGATCGATGTCTCTTTCCAAGTGTGATCTAAATTTCTCCTTCAGAATAATGCTCATTTTCTTATGTTTTGAATGATGATTGACTTAGGCACCAAGAGTACTAGGAGTCAATCATCATAAATATTTAACTTATTAATCATGCTTCCACTACCTTGTAGCTTAGGATATTTGATGCGATCAATCTACTTCTTTTTTACTAGTGATTACAATGGTTTCAATGCCAATTTATTACTATTATCATCCTCATATGTTTGAAATCAAACTTAGACAACAAATTCCTTCCATAATGGCTCTGATATTGATGATAATCAAGCCAACAATCTTGCTCGTACACTTGACATCAATGACTCCATCTTTTTCACTTTGACATCAATGAAAAAATTTCCAACACTATCATCCTTTTTTTAATCCATATCCCTCTAAAGCTTCCTTGGCTACACTCTTAGACTTGAGCAATAATCTTGAGCTCATGAAAAAATTAGTTAGACAAGTTAGTAAAAATTTGGCTTTAACTCCTAAAGAAAAGGATTAGGCAGATAAAAAAGGAAAAGGGATTAAGCTAACCAAAATGGGAGAAAAAGGTTGTATGATGAAAGAAAAGCTTCCTAGAGTAGAAGCTGAAAAGAAAAGTATATATAAGTTGGAAATGAAGGGAAAAAGACAAGAAGTCATAGGTTATGAACCTGGTAGGTGGCCAACCCCATAATCCTTCACTGTCATCAACCTAGATAAAAAAAAACTATGGGGAAGATATGAAGCAAGACTTCATGTTGATCTGGGTGAAAAACAAAAAAAATCAGAAGCCTAGAGAAACTAGATTGCCCAGTGGATGATCTTAGCCTAGGAAAACCTTGATGACATGGCTATAGATTTGAGAAGTACTGAATATAATTGTTTAGAAAACCAGATCAAATTGAATGATGTTTATTTTTTACAACATAGGATGAGTTCTTTTGTATCTAATATTGAGCATCATTGTTCTTCTCTGATAAATGATCTATCTGGTGTAATTTATCAAGTGCGTCAAGCACACCATGATTTCAAAACTATTGTCTCAAATCAGACACACCAAGATACCTATCAAAACAAGAATATATGAGGATCACCAAAATCATGAGAATAATAGAAGAAAAGATGTTGATGACCAGAGGATCCTCATAGATGTTGTTGGCAAAAAATTACAAAAGATCAGGCTAATAATGAAGAAAATTAGAAAATCACAAACTAGTCGTGATAGTTCTTCTAAAGAAGAAAAGGAGAAGAAAGGAAAGGCTCAAGAACAACTAGCCCTTAAACAAAAAGGGATAATTTTTCAAAGGAGGACAAGTACTAGAAAGGATTAAAAAGAGGAGATTATTGAATCTTCTTCTAGAACAACTCATAAGCCTTCTGCACATGTAATAATTCTCAAAGTTAAAGAACATAGCTTAACTAATAAGGAAGAAAAGGGACTGCTAAGAGATTGGTTACAAGAATTGAATCTAGAAGAAGAACAAGCAGAACCTGTATTTATGGATGAGCCTAGTTTTGCTAATAATGAATAAGAAGAAGAGGAAACATCAGATGTAGATACTATTGAAATGTCTATTAGTGATTCATAAATTTCTCAATATTCTGATAAGTCTGGAGATAATGAATTTGTTGAGTAAGATTTCTTTGATTACAATAATTTGCAAGATACAAAACCATGGGAATCCACTAAGAAACTTGTAGAAATGGACATTGAAATGAAAGATGTTGTTACTGAAAATTCTAAACTAGAACAAATGAATCCATTTACTACAACTGGATACATTTTAATATTGACAAAATTGTGGATCCCTATGATACTATCTGCACATGAGAAAATACTCTGGAGAATATGTTTGACAAGAGTGGTTCATGGACTGAACCTGCAAAGGTTTTGTATGTTGTCAGATTACTTTCTGAAAAACTCAGAAATAGGTGGAACAATCTACCAGATGTAGGAAAAAGAACTCCCCTGGATGATGAGCATGTCTATGTTAAGCAAAAATATATGGGGAAGAATGATATTTTCACTGCTGGTTTTGAAGAATTTAGAATTTTGTTGATTGATCTTTTTTATGGAGATACTGCCAACCAGATAACAAAAGCCACTAAGGTTATCCAAACCATGAAGTTAAATAATCTAGCTAAATTTCATGCATACAATCTAGTCTTTGAAGCATATATGATTGTTGCAGGCAAAATGCATGATTTAACCACTAAGCAATATTATTTGAATTCATTACCATGTGGTTTAGGTAGGTAGGAAGAAGATTACATTATTGGGAAAGAACATAAAATAGTTAAGCAGTGACCTTTTGCTAAAATTAAAGGATTTATTGGCTATAAGTTGGAAAAACAATGTTTATTAGGAGCTTTGTAGGCTAATCAAGATGAATATAATTACACTTGTAATTTAAAAGAGTTTTGTGATTTTCCGCCTATCAACCAAATTGTTGATTTTGCACAACTTAAACAATTTTGAAGGAAAAGTTGTGGAAAGAAATGTAAATGCAAGCATTGCTCCAAGAAAAGATATGAAGGAGAATATACATTCAAAATGAGCAAGCATAGGAAGTATGGTAGAAGGAAGTATAAGGTTTTCCCTTACAAAAAAAGGAAATATTCAAAGCAATCACCACCATATTTGCTCAGGAAAAGAAACAAAAAGGTCCATAAAGGGATTAAATGTTTTATTTTCAAACGAACTCACTATGCCACAAATTTTCCTAAGAAGTTAAATCCTAGAACAAAGATTTATGCTCTGTTTGAATATGAAAACTGGGATTGAGAAATAGTAAACAGTAAGAATATTTTCCTTGAAATGGATGACTTGTATGAATTGATTGAAGTTGTTCCCAAGACAAGTTATATGTTAAAATTCAAGGATTTCAATGATAGGGCAAGGCATTATGAAATCCAAGCATCATCCTTTGAATTAGACTCTGCTTCTGAAGATGAAGACTATTTAGTTTCCTTGCTCAAGCATACACTAGATGATGTCGAGTTAAAAATCAAAATTGAGAAATCAAAAGATCCTTATAAAACTACAGGAACAAAAGAAGAAAGAAAGAATGTTGTCAAACAACATTTAGCCAAATTAAAGAAATTAGAGTAAAAAAAGGAAGAGCTCCAGAAGCAACTGAAGAAACACAACAAAGGGTCTACTAAAGATATCGACCATGGTTACAAGGTTCCACCATGGTAGAAAAATAAACCATCTTCCAAGAAATCTAAAAAAGGTGATGCTAACATTATTGTTGTTTTCAAAAAACTTGATCTTCTTCTCAATGATGTTGCTAATCTCAAACGCTCCTTGAAAACCCAACAAAAAGGCATCAGGAATATCTCTACTACAATAGAACTCCAAGAAATTCTATTTAAGGTTGATTGGAAAAATTCTAGAAATTTAGAATCTACATTAGAAACTCATCCAAAAGAGATAGAAGAAGAAAGCAACAGTCTAATACAAGAAACCAGGGATAAATCCTATTCTTTATTTTTGGCTAACAATGGAAATTAAATCAAGATTAACTTTTATTTTCCAAGTTTTACGAAGATTCATATGGATGCTTTTGTTGACACAAGATCTTCTAGGTCATTGGCAAAGACTAATGCTATCCCACCCAGAATTCTGGCAGCCAAGACCAAACCTCCCACATAGTTATTCCATCAATGGAGAATGGATTCACATGGGCAAGTATGCACAATGTGTGCACGAAGAAATAATGGGGAAAATGTTTGTCATAGATTTCATTGAATATAATGATCTTGAAGATGATGTCCTACAAGGATATCTATTTCTCACTAAGTATGAACCTCTTCAATTTTGGAAGCATAAGATCTCTTTAAGACATGAAGATGGTTAGGTGGAGATTCTTGCACTTAAAATTTTCAATCATAAATTTGAAAATAATGGGAAAAAAGAAAATAAAGAATTTGTTAAAGAGCTAACGAAATCATCTTCAAACTTGTTTGATGAAATCAAACATAGATTTGAATCTGAATGTTGTAGTATGAACCCCTTACAGACTTGGTCACAGGACCATGAAGAATGTGAAATTCAACTAAGACCAGAATGTCAATTCATGATTCCTCATGAACTAGCATACCTGATGAGCCCATCATAATTAAAAGAGATGGATGAGCACTTGAATGAATTACTTGAAGGACACTTCATTAGGCCTAGTAAAAGTCCTTTCTCTTGTCCAACATTCTTGGTAAATAAGAGAGTTGAGAAAGAAAGAGGTAAGAAGAGATTCTTTATTAATTATAAATCTCTTAATGATATCATCATCCCATTCAATTTCCCAAGACCTTTCAGTGTTGATTTGATAAGAAGACCTACTTACAAGAAGGTATATTCAAAGTTTGATTGCAAGTCAGGATTTTGGCAGATAAAAGTAAAAGAATCAAATAGATATAAAATTGCATTCTCAGTTCCATAGGGATTATATGAATGGAATGTCATGCCTTTTGGTTTGTGTACAATGCCTACATTTTTCCAAAGAAGAATGGACCAAGCACTTAGAAATTTAAAATAATTATGTATAGTATATATTAATGATATAATATTTTCTAATTTAGAAGCCGAGCATCTACAACACCTTGAAGAAATCTTTGTAGCCATTAAAAAACATGGGATATGTTTGATATCCAAGAAAATGGTAATTGGTAAGGATCAAATTGAATTCCTGGGATTACATTTAAACAGGGGAAAAATTCAATTGCAGCCTCATATTCTTTGACAAATATAGGAATTTCTTGATATATTGCAAGATAAGAAACAAATCCAAAGGTTTCTTGGTTGTTTAAATTATGTGTCACCATTCTATAAGGGTCTTGCAGAAGACCAAAAAAACAATCCAAGAACACATCAAGGAAAATAAGGAAGGATGGTCACTCAAAGCTATGGAGGCTGTTTAGAGAATCAAATCCAAATGCTAGAATTTTCCTTCATTACAAATTCCAATTCTAGATTTATCGTTTTCTTTACACTAATGCTTCTAATGCTGCCTGGTCAGTTGTGCTTATACAAGAAGAAGGAAATAGGAAAATTTGTATCTACAATTACCGACCGGGCACCCTCACCGAGACAGAATGCAAATACCATATTTTTGAGAAAGAAATACTGACAATTAAGAAAGAAGCCTAATAAGAATATTACACAAGGAAGGATAGCAAGGTGGTATTTTGAATTGCTAGGATATGATTTTGAGATCAAATGGATTAAGGGAGAGAATAACCTATTGGTTGATGTACTAACTAGAGAATTTGAAGGATCTATCTATCGTGGTCTAATCTTTAATGACCCAAATTGGTATAGACAAGATGGAACTCCAATTTATTTTGTCATAGACTACAATTCTAGTGACACATGCATAATTCTTCCACATCTTCTAGAACATATTGTAGAATTATTGTTGGAATCCTATTTCCTTAACAAATGGCTTTTAGATATTTGGAAAACAATCTTTTATTATCACCACCAAGGATTAGTGGATCCATATGAAGAAGAAGAATTTTGAGCCCCAATAGGATTGGGAAATGCTCCAATTAGACAATGGTGTGGAAATGGATGCCTCCATATCTTTATCAAAGAATTATTTGGAATGAATTAGTCTAAAAAAAGTAAGATGAATCTACTAAAGCATCTGAAGTATGGGTTACTAAGTAGAATAAACTTTGACCAAGATAAATTTGAAGAATACACTTACTTGATTCATGCAAGGTTCAATCTTGACATGATAGAATTTTTTAACTTCATCCATACTCAACTCTAGAATAAATTATACAGGTGCATGATACAATATCTCACTCATTATCCCATAACAAGATATCATTTTCCAAGGATTGAGCTATATTCTTTAGAAGCAAACTGGAAGCCAGAAGTAAGAATTGAAGACATGGAGATTTGACTAAAACCAACCTCTTTTGCAAGAAGAATTGAATTATATTGTGCTTACTCCCAAGATTATGTGGTCTAGCTAGATTATTTCTTCCAACCTAGGAATAGTGATTGGGAAGTTATTTACACACCACTTTCAGATCAATTATTAGATCCTATTCCTTTCTGATATCTAGCACATGTGCTTGTCTGTGTCGTGATGTCACCCATGTTAAGATGTGACAGTAGGAAGCAACCCTGTCTAAAAAAGCATGATCCCTATAGCCACTTATGGGTGTTAAGTGGGCCCTTCTCACTCATGGGTGACCAAAAAGTGTTTGTCTTTATTCTCCACTAAGTTAGTGTTTATGATAGAATGCCTAACAACTACCTACTCCTTAGTGTGGTGGGTGTCTTGGACACATGTCACTTTTATATGGCTGGAATCCAAAATTACATTGTATTATGCCAAGGTTGCATTACCCACACTAACCTATATATAAGAGCAAAGAGGGTCGCCTTAGGAATTAGAAGATGATTGGATTGGAGTTTAGAGATTAGAGTGTCATAAGGTCCATAGGTTTGGCATATTAGACGTATGCTCTCATCCTATGTTTCACATGATTTGGATGATCATAAATCTATATGCATGTTGTAATGCAAGTTTTTCAAAATAAATAAATTAAAATATTTGTATGTCAATCCATCTAAAACTGATACTCTAAATTTTCTCTAATACCAAATTCAACATATAAATATTTTAATTTATTTATTTTGAAAAATTTGCATTACAACATGCATATAGATTTCTAATCATCTAGATCGTGTGAAACGCAAGATGAGAGCACATGTCTAATTTTCCAAATTTATGGACCTTATGACACTTTGAACTTTAGACTCCAATTCAATCATCTTCTGATTCCTAGGGCAACCCTCTTTTCCTTTATTAATAGGGGAGTGTGGGTAATGCAACCTTGGCATAATACAATGTAATTTTGGAGTCTGACCATACAAAAGTGACACACATCCAAGACACATACCGCACTAAGGAGTAGGCAGTTGTTAAGTAGTCTACCATAAACACCAACTTAGTGGAGAATAAAGAAAATCAATTTTTGGTCACCCATGAGTGAGAAGGGCCCACTTAACACCCATAAGTGTCTATAGGGATCATTCTTTTTAGGCAGGGTCACTTCTTGTTGTCACATCTTAATGTGGGTGACATCATGACACAGACAAGCCCATGTGCTAGACATCAGAAAGACATAGGATCTAATAATTGATCTGGAAGTGGTGTGTAAATGACTTCCTAGTCATTATTCCTAGGTTGGAAGACATAATCTAGCTAGCCCACATAATCTTGGGAGTAAGCACAATCTAATTCAATTATTCTTGCAAAAGAGGTTGGTTTGAGTCGAATCTCCATATCTTCAATTCTTACTTCTGGCTTCCAGTTTGCTTCTAAAGGATATAACTCAATCCTTGGAAAATGATATCTTGTTATGGGATAATGAGAGATATTGTATCATGCACTTGTATAATTTACTCCAGAGTTGAGGATGAATGATGTTAAAAAATTCTATCATGTCAGGATTAAACCTTGCATCAATCAATTCAGTGTATTCTTCAAATGTATCTCGATCAAAGAGGATTTTGCTTATTAACCCATACTTCAGATGCTTTAGTAGATTCATTTTACTTTGCTTAGACCAATTCATTCCAAATAATCCTTTGATACAGATATGGAGGCATCCATTTCCACATCATTTTCTGATTGGAGCATTTCCTAGTCTTATGAGGGTTCAAAATTCTTCTTCTTCATCTGGATCCACTAATCCTTGGTGGTGATAATAAAAGATTATTTTTCGAAGATCTAGAAGCCATTTGTTAAGGAAATAGGATTCCAACAATAATTCTACAATATGTTTTGGAAGATATGGAAGACTTATTCCTATGTCACTAGAATTGTAGTCTATGAAAAAATGCATTGGGGTGCCATCTCCTCTATACTAATAGGGGTCATTAAAGATTAGACCATGATAGATATATCTTGCAAGTTCTCTAGTCAGTGCATCAACCAACGGGTTATTCTCTCCCTTAATCCATTCAAACTCAAAATCATATCCTAGGAATTCAACATACCACCTTGCTATCCTTCCTTGTGCAATATCCTTATTGGGCTTCTTTATGAGCAGGCTTCTCATTACTTGGTTGTTTGTCCTTATAGTAAATTTTACTAGCTTAAGAAATATTTTAAACTTTTCAATTCCTTTTTTAACTACCAATATTTCTTTCTCAAAAATATGGTATTTGCATTTTGTCTCAGTGAAGGTGCCCAATCAGTAACCACAAATACATATTTTCCCATTTCCTTCTTCCTGTATAAACATAGCTGACATAGCTGACTAGGTAGTGTCAAAAGCATCAGTGTAAAGAAAACAATAAATTTGGAACTAGAATTTCTAACGAAGGCAATTTTTGGCATTTGGATTTGATTCTCTGAATGTCCTCCATAGCTTTGAGTGACCATCCTTCCTTATTTTCCTTGAGATGTTCCTAGATTGCTTTTTTGCCTTCTGCAAGACCCTTATAGAATGGTGAGACATAATTTAAACAACCAAAAAACTTTTGGATTTATTTCTTATCTTGCAATATATCAGGAAATTCCTATATTTGTTGAAAAATATGAGGTTGCAATTGAATTTGTCCCTTGTTTAAATGCAATCCCAAGAAATAAATTTGATCCTTACCAATTACCATTTCTTGGCTGACAAGCATACCCCATGCTTTTTAATGGTTGGAAAGAGTTCTTCAAAGTGTTGTCGATGCTCAACTTCTGAATCAAAAAATATTATGATATCATCAATATATACTACACAAAATTCTTTTAAATGTCTAAGTGCTTGGTCTATTCTTCTTTGGAAATATGGAGATGTTGTACACAGATTGAAAGACATTAATTTTATTCCTATAATCCTTGTGGAACTAAGAATGCAGTTTTATATCTATTTGATTCTTTTACTTTTACCTGCCAAAATCTTGACTTGCAATCAAACTTTGAATATACCTTCTTGTTTGTAGCTTTGTATTCTCTTAAAAAAATTCTCTGTGATCAAGTAATAAGAAACGAACCCATACTTTAGCCTTGAATTCCTTCTTATAGAAGTGAAGGAGAAAACAAGCTTTAGGCCAGAGTGTACACATGTCCTATTTTCATTAGACCATTACAAAATAAATTCCCTTTGCAGATATATTTGCATTTTTAGACAGAGGGAAATGTTACATGAGACAAAAAATATTTTTAGTAGTCGATGAAGATCATGTTCCACCTTCCAAAAGTCATCTTTAAGTTAATGTAGCAATATGTGCACTAAAATTATGTCCACACACTCTAAGCATAAAAGAGAAAAGCATAAAGTGCAAGAAGGTAGAAAAGACAAAAGACCTTCCATGTCTGCAACCTTGTCATCATATTCAAATTAGGGAGAAGACAATATTTTATCCATACTTCATCAAAATCCTAATCTTTACTCATTACAGGCTATGAATTATTTTTCTCCCATCCATTATTCACCATGTTTGTAGACTCAAAACCAAAATTGTGTTCACCATTCCACCACTGCAACTCAATCCTCTAATACATCCAAGTATTCATCCTTCCAGCCTTGAGATTCTTCTTCTATAGGCCAGTTGAAAGTGATAATAGTCTCAACCTTCTACCTATAAGGAGCATATTTAGTAACAACCTTGTTAGCCTCCTTGTCAAATTCCTCTAGAGCAACTCCTACTTGTGGAAGCATGTCCATATTTTTCTTTAACATGACCATACCTCCCTTTTCACAAATTTTTGTTGCCTGATTAGAAATTACCTCATTGGCCTCCTCCCTCCAATCACGTAGAGACTTGATAGTACCATCATTATTCAATATATTAGGCAGGAAACCATGATTCATTTCATGAATGTTCTTAATTAGTTCCCTGATCTTAGCCTCTAAAGGTTCAAAATTTCCCTAGAATTCATGGATTCCACTTACATTCCTAAGGGTTGGTTGGAGATTGGTAGGCTTATTGGAATCATATTTGGCTCCTACAACCATCACTCTTCAGTATTCGAGCATTGTGATCCATTTTTCCATGAAGGGGATTGCTAGTTCCTTATTTATGTCAAAATTATTAATTGCATCCTTCATGGAAGAGTAATTAGCATGAATGCTAATTAATCGTCTATCATTTCCTATGTTCAAATGTTCCAAAATTGTAGTTACAATCTTCAAGTTGCTATCAAGAATATCCTTATCATGCTGACTGATCTTTTCCTCATATTCTTTCAGCTTTTGAAGTAGTTCTTCTTTACTAACCTCTTTTGCCTACTATGTACCTGAGGTACTTGGCTCCTTTGCTGAAATGGGCACATTTCCCATGTTATAGGGCATGTTCTTTATTATAGTGAGATGGAATCACCGGCGATAGGTGTGTACTCACTTGGGTCGTTCCCAGAGGTTCAACTTCCGGCAGGCCCTCTAAAGGTGACACTGGACATGGCTCGGATTCGGGTTTCTGATTTTCTAATTCTCCCAAAAGGAGAAGAGCATACTTCTCTAGCCCGTCTCTTTACCCAAACATGCTAAACAACCTTAATCACCGAGCTAGTTTCACTTCACCAAATCCACACGCTTTTGGGTTTCTGATTCTCTCAATGAGAGAAGAGCATAATCCCCTGACGAGTGAAAGTGCTAAAGATTCACTACCTTGCTCCGCTCCCTAAGAGTTCATCATATTAGTAAGATCATCAGGAGCCTAGATTTGTCCATGGTCATCACCTCCATGTAACAAAGAGCCAAATTCCCTACTCACTATCGAAACTCCTAAGAATTTTAACAAAGCCCTAATTAGACTATGTGAATTGAAAAGCAGGAAAACAAACACAATGTTTTTTTTAAATAAGATCTTTGACAAGCGTAAGTGTTTGTTTTCAAGTCTTTGTCACGCGTCCTGCAATCAAACCATTAGTGTGTTTCAAGTTCTCGTGGCGTCCTATGACTGTTATCTTTGTGAAAAATAATTAATTTAATCTACTCAAAATTTAATCTAAAAGAATTAGTTAACAAAACTAAAATTAAACTAAAATTAATCTAATACTAAACTAAAATTTAAAACAAAACTAATTTAAATTAATAAAATTAAAAATTAATCTAAATTAAAAAAAATTCCTCTTGGATCTAAAAAAAAACTCTAATTGCACGTTTCCCAAGAAAATAACTCAAAAGATAAAGGCTGAGTTCTAACAAATAAATCAGATACCTGGTAAATTTTTTGCAAAAAATAGGTCTGATATCTGAGAAGAGGGCAGAACCAGCTTTCCAACGCCTATTTGTTTTCGAAAAATAGAGCCAGAATGCAAAAGTTACGCCTTCTGGAGTGAAAACAACAACTTCTGGCTTTGACAGGTGAAAAAGGTATCAAAATGACAAAATCAGAAAAAAAAAAATACCAGTACCACTGGAACGGCGTCGGAAGCAGCTTTCCGACGATATCTCATTTTCGAAAAACGGAGACCATATGCTCAAGATATGACCATTTTACTAAATATGCTCATTTAGGCTTTAAACCAAAATTTTTATTAATTTAAAGATGAAAAAAATTAATAAAATATTTAGCTGAACCTTCATGCACGAAAATTGAGGTAGCACAGAAATCAAAATGGTACAGAAATCGATGTGTCCGTACAGATCCGTACGGATTTTTTTGGCAATTGTTTTAAAAAATTTCAAAACACTAAAAAATTAATTTTCAGCAAACCCTATCATATTTTATATGAAAATAGGGGTTTTTGGGCCTTCTGAGCACATCTATCTAGTCCGTTTTGCACCAACATGCACTGTTTGAGAGATCAAAGTCGAAATTTCTTAAAAAATGATGAAAAACCTCGCTGATCTCACCAAAAAAATATAACGGTGGGCGCCAAAATGTATAACTGAAAATATGTTATACTTCTATGAATCCTTGCATGCAAGGATACTCAATAATGAGTCCTTGCAAATCAATTCACAGCTCTCTATCCGAGAAGAGCAGGGATTGATATTGTGGCCCTCAGATTGACCCAGTTACCCCTGCAAATATAGTCTTGGAACGAGAGATTCAAAGAGGAGAAGCAAGAATGCCAATCTCCATGAATCCTGTTCTTGCAATGCAACAATGAAAACTAATCTAAATGACTGTAAAATGCAATAAACAAAACTAATTTATTGAAATGAAAATTGATCTACATGCAATGCCATAAAATGAATTACTTTGCAAATTAATCTACTATGAAGATTAAGCTAAAATGTAATATTAAAACTATATGCTTTCCCAAAACTAAGATGCTTATAAAATCAAACTAATGTGTAATCTCCAATGATAAAATTCAAATTTGTAGCATAGGTTTGATGTAAAAATTCGTGATCCTTGAAATGAGAATGAGAGGGCTCATTTTATAGGCAAAGGTAGAATTGAAGGCAAATTCAGAAGCAATGTGGGATAAATAGAAAAATAGAAACAAATCTTGATTACTTTTTAGTTTATTTCCCTTTTTAAGCCCCAGTTGTTTTCCATTTTTCATCGAGGATATTCTTGAGAGGATATTTCATTTATTTTATTTAATTTAATATCTCTTTTAATAAAATAAAATAAGATTATGCAATTTAGAAATGAATATTAATAAAATAAAATAGGTATTTAGTAAGTAAAAGATTTACATTAAATATGTTTTATTTAAAAGTAATATTAACTTCAGATAAATAACATTATTTTATTTATTAAAGTTTTTTTTTTTGATTAAATAAAATTAATGGAAGCATTCAAACCTTAGGGAAAATTGAAACATTTGGAAATATTATGAATTGAAGTTAAAATTTTGGTTTGAAAATGCAAGCATTGATTCCCGGAAAGTTGATGTTGACAAATTAAATAAATGGGGCCCAAAGTCTACAGGTGACCATTTTGAGTTGCATGGGTTCTTCTTCACTAACACTCGCTTTTTACTTTAATATTACTGAGGTACTTGGCTCCTTTGCTGAAATGGGCACATTTCCCATGTTATAGGGCACAATTACCCATGAAGAACTTGTAGGTGGTGTAGAAACAACATGTGTTGGCTCGTGAGAGAAAGAGGGAGAAGCAATATCCATTTGCATTGGCTCCCTTGATTGCAAATTTTGCATTTTCTCTTTCATCAATTCTAATTCAGTTTGTAACTGCATTATGTGTTGTTGGTTCTTTCCATAATCAACCAATAAATCATTATACTTTTTTCTAAAACTTTCCTTCTTAGCAGTGACTGATTCCACTATTACTTTTGTGAATTGAACAATGTTAACTGACATTGTTGCAGCCTCAATAGCCGAAGTGTCAGAAACTCTTTTTATTATTAAGCCTCCCCTATAATCTATAGCTGGCTTTACAATGTCTGGCTTCTTGGTATTGGGGGCTAGGGCCCATATGGCCAATGTATCCCATTACTCACTAAATACAAATCTTGTAGTGTTATGGTAGCTTCTTCCTTAGAATTATTCAGAGGTCTATCATATCTTTTAATTGTATCAAAAGCAATTACAAAGGACAAATCCCACTTCAACAATAAAAGAATTCCACTTTTTCTTACCATATCAAAATAGATTAATAATAAAACGTGAGATAATCATAATCATGTTATAATTCAATAACAAATGAAAAATATGTAAAAATGTATAATCATCCAAGCATTGAAACATGGTAATCATAATTAGAAGTGTACAATATGAAAATCATGATAATAGACTAGATACATGATCATTGCCCAAAAATAGTGATGCAACCCTCAAAGACCAAAAATAGTTGAGAAAGCATAATAAGAGGTATAATATGTCATCTACGAGCATGCACACAAACAAGGTAGAATTGAAAAGGCGAGTAGGATCATCATGACACATAATATTAAGAGGATGATAAGATATGATAAAGAGATAGAATAAATGACACAAAAGGCTCGATAGTCGAGAAAATTCCCAAATGTGGTAAGTATAATTGATAGATAAGTGATATATATCTAGATAATAAAGTTAATAATAGAGATCAATATGATATGAGGGAAAAGAATACCACCCTTAATGCAAGATCAATATGATTAGGATGAGACAAAATATGTAATCATGCAAGTGAAATGTGTAGGGTAAGGATAGGATCAAAGTAATATAATATTGGAGAGACAATAAATGATTGGACCAAGGCATATGACATGACAATATAAATTTAATGTGAGATGTGATAATGTACTCTTAATAGAGAAGGCAAGGGGATATCATGATGCCTCCTAGTGTAAGCAATGTATACAAGAGTCAATGATAAATGCTCAAAGTAAGATGTGATGACATAATATCAAGATGTTTTCACTCTATGAAGTGATATATAACTATAATATCATGTAAGAGAATAGACACAAGACATAGAAAAACAAGATCATTATGTAGAATATAAGATATAAAGATTGTCATGTAATACATGAGATACGAGATCAAAATGTTATAATGTAGGATCAAATAATAATGTAGGAATGCTCTAAAAATTGGATCAAACAATTTAGGAACATATGTGAAGCAATAATTCACAAGGACAATAAGGTGAGATCCAAAGATAAAAATAGGAGAGATAAAATATCAAGAAAAAGAGCCAAATAAAGATAAAATAAAGTAGACAAGATAAGGAAAGACAATGTAAATATGAAGTATATGAAGGGAAAATATCATAATATACAATTGTGTGGCAATAATAAAGGCCAAAGGAAAAATAAGGCAAAATATAATAATTAAGAGATAAAAGAAGTCCAGCATGCTCCCTAAGTGAGGTGAAGAAATGTGAAGATCAAACAAAGAACATATGCCCTTTGAGTTCAGGAAAAGGGCATAAAGAAGTAAGTAAGATCCAAATTTGGTCGAATAGATATGAAAATGCACAAGATTGAGAATGAACCAAAATACAAATGATAAATAAAAGAAAAAGAAAAAGTAAGAGTGAAAAAGAAAAAGTAAGAGTGACACCCAAATAATGGATTCATCTCTTCTATTGTGCAACTTCTCATTTATGTTATGTGTGACCTTAATGCACGCCTTCCCTTTGTTTGTAAACTCTTGAGATTTATGTTAGAATGCAATACATCTATCCTTAGAATAACCATGTATATGACGAGAATCAAGGGATTAATCATCATAAAAATTATCACCATCATGTATAAAAATAATATAGCATATTAAAGGAACATGGTTCTATAAAACCATGACATATTATAGAAAGAGTATAAAGAAAATAACGACATTTAGTCTAAAATAGAGGTGATTAAAATTCCACAAGTAACTTTAACCTGAAGAATAAGATAAGAAAAGGAAGGTTTGGTACAATTTTTAAGGTATAACAAAATCCACATTGATTTTAGACTTAAGTTGTTGTGTATAGTATTAGCTAAAATGGGCTTGAGATAGAGTGCCTTCTATAGCAGTTTCTTTAATGTTTGCTAGATAGAAAATTGGTTGTATTCAAGAAAATGTTTCCCAAGTCAAAATAAGACATTCAAGTTACTTTCCTCACTTATAGGGTCCTATATAATATTTAAATTCTACTCCAATACCAAAGGTGTTATATTATTTTCATCGAGGATAACCCAAACACATATTTGATATTGTAAACATAACATCTTATTATAATTTTTCTTAATTGAATGTAAGTTAAATTACTTGAACCTCTATCTTCCTCTCCATGGTTTCAACCACAAAAAAACAACTTTTAATTATAGTGAATGTAAAAAACAAAGTGAACATGGATAGTGTATACACCTAAAAATGGTCATCACCTTTAATTAATTAAATACTAGATATTTGATTAACATTTCAACTATGTATAAATAAATTCTCAATTTATTTATATTGTTCACCCTTCTCTAATTCTCCAAAATCTTAAACATTTTCTTCTAAATTAATTAAATAAACAAGGTTCCCTAAACTTGTTTTATTTAATTAAACTTCACTAAATCCAATTAAGAATTAGAGCACATTTCTACAACTTTTTGGGCCGCCTCACCAAGGTCACATGAAAATAAATAACTCTAATTTTTAATTAGAATTATCTTCAACTCATTTCAAAAAGCACATGACTCATTTCCTCCCACACTTCCACTAATTTTGGAGCACGTGACTTATTCTTCCCACACTTCCACCAATTTTGGAAGCACATGGTCTTCTCTTCCCACACTTCCACCAATTTTGGAAGCACATGGTCTTCTCTTCCCACACTTGAGTCTTCCATCCAAATGGAATGTTGCCAATTGGTCAAGATATTCTCCCATCCAAATGGCATGTTGTCTTTGGTCAAGGGGACAACATCTTGATTCTCTTCATCTTCACCATCCATTCTTCTTATTTGAATATGGACTGTTGATTATTGCCACCTCGCTATATGCTTGGAAAAGGCTATAAATACAACCCTTGGGCCTTTAATTTTGCATCCACTTTTGAATAGAGTTACCATGCTGAAATATCATCTAATCCACATTTTAAGTAAAGTTATCATGCAGGTTTATCATTGGAGCTTGGAGCATTCTTGGAGTCTTATAGATAGTTTGTATATCATGTTTTACATCATGTTTAGATCTTAGATTAATATATTGCATCGTAGTTGCATTTTATCATCCATCTTGAATCATAGTTGCATTTTAGATTAGTTCATTTTAAGTTTCCATTTGAGCATGTGTAGAATCATGTGTAGATCATTCTAGCTCAATACCATAGTATCCACCTCCACTCATTCATTTATCCTCACCATCATCCTCCACTCATCATAGCATTCATTATCATTGTTTGCATATAGTTTCATGTAGGCATATAGTTGGCTTGCATGTTGAATACTAATCTTGTTTCTTAAGTGTCGTCCTAATAGCCTTTGTGCACATAGACATTTGAGGGCCAAAAAAGGTTAAAAAGAATCATTTAAGAATAGAGGACAATGAGACGTTCTTGGAAGATTTATCTTTATTGCAACTTAGAATAGTTTACTTTTATTTGAATCTTTCAATATAAATAGTTTCATTAAGGTTTGTGTGTTGATGCTAACTTTGCACATTCACACACATAAGCGATTATGAATTATGATAATTCTAATAGTATTATTTTATTAATACTTCTAAAAAACCCCTTTGTAGTTTAAGCAATCACTTAAACGTTTGTCATGGACATAAATCTATATTATAACATGCATGTAATATTTGTTTTACAAAATGTATAAAGCATAACCGCACAATTAACTTGCCTTCTGAAGACAATAGTAACAAAATTGTGTTTGCAAAAAATACAAAGATAAAATGAATCTCGTAAGCTCTAATTTTTTAACCAATCAACACAATTGAAACTAAACAATATTGCATGAAGTAAAAACAAATCATTTTTTTGGATAATTAGTTGGAATTCTCTCTTATGTATAAGGAGAAATAGATTTATTTTATATTTTATGACACATTTTGAATATATTTTATGACTCGATTAAATCACACAATAACATTGCGTATGATTTATTAATAGTCTCTATGTATTTAATGTTGTTATAATTCACGTTGTGCTTGTTTTCTAAATGTCTTGGTCACCTTTTTATAGCACATGCTTGTATTATACACAAGATATTGCAATTGAATATGAGTACAATATAAAAGTAATATCCAATATTTTGAATATGAGTTTTATCTTGCAATTGATACTCTCAATATATTGATAAATTATGATACATTAAAAGCCGCTCCTTTTTAATATATTCATCAAAATCTCTTCATAAATCTTTGAGATTGTTATAAATTAATAAAAGCACCTAAAAGTGCTATTATAGACACGCACAGTCTTCCCACTTAAACACTACATGAAATAATTTTGAAAAAAATAAAATAAATATATAATACTTGATCAATCTAACTATTTTACTCATATAATTATCAACCATTTAAAAACACAAACTAAGAGAACCCACACATCAACAAAAATATTACCATC